>JAKUCV010002906.1:89870-155303 GCA_028386065.3 Turnera subulata
GATATGTATTTTTAATTAAAATGGACTGGACCAGTTTTTCAGCCTAGGTCAGGGCCCAAGGGCAGGCCCAGGTGTCAAGGCTGCCTAGACCAGCAGCAGGCCCGCGTGAGCAGGCCCGCGCACAGCCAGCAGCCCACCAGCCAAGGCCCAGCCCAAGCCTCAACCTCACAGCCCAAGCTAAACCCCTAACCCGTCAATTGTTCGGGTCGACCCGCAAGGATCCGGGTCGTGTTCACCTTCAAGCAGGCTGCACACCTTAAAGGTTGCAGATGGCGCCGCGGCACCGGACGACGGCGGAAAGGAGGCGAGGGCGGCGCGGCTTGACTGCAGGTGACTTCCGGTGACAACGTGCAGCAGATCGGCGACGGACATGGGCGGAGGAAGAGCCGTCGGCGATGAACCAATCTCCTAAACGGGTCGCCGGGTCTCCGTCGTTGGTGGCGCGTCGGCAGTGTGGGTGGACAACGATTGCTTCGAGCGGTAGAGAGGGGGGAGACGGGCGGCGTGAGCTCGGCACGACGGTGGCGGCGTTGCTCCGTAACAGGGAGGAGGGCGGCGCTCGTCGAGGAAGAAAGAAAGGGCGATGGCTGCGTCCTGCTTGGCTTGTCACCACTGGCGGCGACGGAAAACAAGGATGGAAAGGTGAAGATGATGGCGGCGGTGGCTTGTGGTGGCTGTGGTGTAGGCGGCCCGGTTGGTTTGGTCGGCGCGGTGAAACGAGAAGCAAGGATGAGGGCGGGTTGTGTGTTTCCTTGTTTGTTTTTTTTTTTTATATCCTATACTGGATTATGTTGTATACTGAGTTTGAGCAGTTTGCAGGAAAATAAGAAAAGATGATTATGGTTTTGCAGGCAGTGAGGTTGAAGAAAACTGGGTGATGGCTTTCTTTTTTTTTGATTGCAGAAGAAAGAACGATAACTGGTAGTGGGTTTTTTTTTTAGCTGGTGAAGAAGAAAGCAAAACTAGTTTTGCAGGGAAAAGAAAAAGCATGGAGAAGAGGAGGCGTGAGTGGTGTGTGACTTTGTGTTTGCAGGGGGACATCACAGGAGCGACACAGGCCTACATCACGAGCACACAGGAACCGGCAAAAACTCACAGGTGCATAGGAAGAAAAAGGAAAAGACGCCGCCTGCATTATTGTGTGCAGGCGTGTCCAAACCGGACCAGAAAATAATCGATACCCCGTAGTTATTTTTCCGGTGTGATTTTCTGAGAAATTCCGGAACCCGAAAGATACCAACTTAGGTTCGAAAATTCCGCGGGAAACTCACGAGCACGGGAAAACTCTCGGTTTCGAAAAACGACTCCCGATTTACCTTGAATTAATTACCCAAGATTAATTCAACAGTAAATCACGGTAAAACAATTTCTACAGTCCGGTAAAAATCAAGAATTTTACCCGGGCTGTTATAATCCTCATGTACTTTGCCTAGATAGTTCATGTTAATCGTGTTTTGGAAAAAAAAAAAAACACCAAATGCATGTCCACACACATGGCCTTCAAATGGGTTTAGATAGTATTCTCATTAGAACAAAAAGAAAAAAAATTGGCACAGAAAAAATATTGAGATCTTCCAACACAAAAGGAAGCGAATTGCAGATAAAAAAGGTGAAAATTTCATTGGAAAAGCTTAGGATCTAACGTTAAAGTGCTTATCCTATCTTTTCTTTTTTCTAGTCTAATCATTCGCGTTCAAATACGCATATACGTTTACAGTATACGACTAACATTGTTCAGACTTCAGACAACGCATAAATTTCAAAGCCCTACCGCTTTTACTAGGATTTAAGTCCAGTTCTTACTACTATTGTACCATGCGTTATGGGTGTTTATTGAACCTGCTTTAAACATATGGAGCAAGGTTTGATTTTCTTCGGTTCAAAAAAAAAAGGTTTGATTTTCTAGTTAATCCCTCAAACTGGGGTAGCCATACTAAAGCTTCAGTTAATGCTGATTAAGGCAAAAGGCGCACAGGCCTTATTCTAACCTGGATTTTTTTGATCGGTATTCTAACATCACCTAATTCAAAAAGGCTCCTCCAATGTGGCCTTTGGAATGCAATACTTAAAGACCCATGGAGGATTATTTTGGCCGAAATTTTTCACAGTTAAATTTAAATCCATCCCCATATTTTTTCTTTACAGAACCCAACACATTATCATTATTCAATACCAAAACATACCAAAATTTGGGATTTATTTCAGACTTCATCATAGTGCACGTCATCATCTTGGTTGGTTGACCGTCGTTACCCATTTCCCTCTCAAAATTGTAACAGTCAAAAAATCTTTCCCTCTCCAAAAGCCACACTTCTCACCTGAAATGAAACATTAACTAAAAAAGTTTTAGAACTCAAAATAAACAAAAAGCTTCAAGCTTTGGCCGACAAAACCCCCAACTACTCCTTCCACAAACAAAATCGCCCAAATCCGAACAATAATGAAAAGGCCACCACCATCTCACATTTCATACTCCCCAGATCGCACATGGCTACTCCCACTCCTCACTCTCGCCTTCGTCTCCCTCTTGCTCCTCCTCACCCTCGGCCACACCAAATCCCCTTCCCCTGCTTACGACACGTCGTCTCCTCAGCACCGCCAGGATCTCCCCGTCCTCGGCGGTGCCCTCCCGAGATTCGCATACCTGATCTCCGGCACCAAGGGGGACGCCCCCCGCGTGAAGCGGCTCCTCCAGGCGGTGTACCACCCCAGGAACTACTACCTCCTCCACCTCGATCCGGAGGCGCCCGATTCCGAGCGGCTGGAGCTGGCCAGGTACGCCAGGTCGGAGCGCGTGGCCCGGGAGGTGGGGAATGTGATGGTTATTGGGAACCCGGATTTGGTGACCTACAGGGGCCCCACTGAGATCGCGAGCATCCTTCACGCGGTTGCGATTCTCTTGAAGAAGGCTGGCGATTGGGATTGGTTTGTGAATTTGAGCGCTTCGGATTATCCCCTCATGCCTCAAGATGGTAACCTTTCCGTCGGTTCTTTTTATTTTTAACGCATTCTTCTGTTGCCGTTATTTAAGACTGTTTATAGTTTTATCACTTTGCTAGTTTGGATTTTCTGTTTTTTGGGGGGTTTCTATGTCAGAATGTGGCAGCAGTATTTAGTATTTGATATTTAGTAGTTCAGAGCTTGCATAAAATAATGTGGTATGAAAATTTTTCTATTATTAGCTATTTGATTTAGAGCTTGGTTAAGGCTGTATTGGGTGGGGTTAGGAATTGGAGCTAGGGCCTGGTTACTGGCTTTGAAGATTTTACTGCGAGAGAAATTGAGTAAATCAGCAGAGAAATTCTCTGAAAAGTTCCGCAGGATAGAAATGTTTACTGAATGAATTCATAGTAAAGGATTTTTTTGTTCACCAGGTACATTTACTAAATTCTGTGTAAAAGATGTCTATAAAAGTTGACAACAGTACTACTCATAATGCGAAAAGCTTACTCAGTAAGGAAAAGTCTCTCGAATCTGGTGTTTGAAGGCTGATTTATTTCCCCTGCACGCAATGGTTTCATTCATTTGCATGCCAAAACTTTAGGGGCAGTAGTTCTGGAGAACCGAGGTAGTTTGGTGTGTAACAAGGTTATAGTAATCATGATTTACCACCCATGAGTATTGAAATAAATGGACTTTGAATTTAGTGTAGCTGTTAAAATCACGGCACTAATTAACCAAATCTATTGCTTTTTTCCTTTTTCCAGATATCTTGCATATTTTCTCCTACTTGCCTAGGGATCTGAACTTCTTGGAGCACACAAGTAATATTGGTTGGAAAGAGTAAGGCCATCTTCTCATTTACATATGGTTATGGTGACTGAGGTTGGGTTACAGCTCACTGTTACCATGAACTTACAGGCAGCAAAGAGCAAGGCCTATAATTGTAGATCCGGGCTTGTATCACTCAAAGAAATCTGGTGTATTTTTTGCCAAAGAGCGAAGATCCTTGCCTGCTTCTTTCAAGTTATTTATGGGTATTGTGTTTGCTTTATATTATAAATGTACATAGCCT
Source organism: Turnera subulata (assembly GCA_028386065.3). Lineage (NCBI taxonomy): Eukaryota > Viridiplantae > Streptophyta > Magnoliopsida > Malpighiales > Passifloraceae > Turnera > Turnera subulata. The sequence continues at coordinate 93,886 of JAKUCV010002906.1, forward strand.
TCCACTTTTATGCCATTCTTCACAATACAGCAACTCATATTCTAATTATGGTTCCTACACCACCTAGCTGGGATTCTTGCCACTAGAAGTTGTTTTTGGTCTTTCCCTATATACTAGCCAACCAAACCTCTAACCCCTACCAGGATCAAACCAGTGGCCTTTGAATGAAACCCAAGGAAAGTGCCACTACAATACACATTTGTTGGCAGCTATGAGAAGTTTAATGTAATGAGATGGTTCAGGAAATCATTAGTAATAGTTTAGCATTGAAATTAATTTTGTCAAAATCCAGAGAGCTTTACCAACATAAGTCACTTCTGGGGATATACAGTCTCCTTGTTCACTTTGCAGTTTGCATTGCTGTTTTTGGTGTAAGTATGAGACATGGGAGATTTTTTAGGCCCAACTGTTGATCACTGGTGCATAAACTGGGATGCGGCGGTACTAATACTTCTCTTATTCACAACTTGCCCATAGAAAGAGTTGCATGGTCTGTTTCAATTTTAAAGAGAGAATTCCTTTGCAGATTTTCTTGTCACTGAGATATGTTTGTTACTGGATCTTGATTATAACTTCAAGGTATCAAGTGATATTAATCTTTCTGAATCACTGCTATGGCTCCAATAGATGTGGTACTGGAAATGAAACTGATATGTATAGTGTAGGATACTTTAGCAACAAAAATGCGCTGAAGCTCTGATTTTTTTGCCATTTTGCATTGCATGTAGAAGACCATATATGATATAGATTCGCTTTCCTTTGATCTTGGACTAATATATCAACTTTATCCAGGTTCTGAATGGATTGCATTGACCAAGTCATTTCTTGAATTCTGTGTCTGGGGATGGGATAATCTGCCCCGCACTCTCCTCATGTATTATACAAATATACTGTCATCCTCTGAGGGCTACTTTCATACTGTCATCTGCAATCACAAAGATTACCAGAACACAACTGTTAACCATGATCTGCATTATGTAAAGTGGGATAACCCTCCAAAGCAACATCCAATATCTCTAACCGTGGAACACTTCGAAGATATGGTTAACAGTGGTGCCCCTTTTGCTCGTGAGTTTGCAAAGGATGATCCAGTTCTCAATAAGATTGATAAAGAGCTTTTAAGAAGATCAGCTGGCCGGTTCACTCCTGGGGGTTGGTGCATAGGAAATGCTGTTTTAGGTAACGATCCCTGTGCCGTTTTGGGAAGTCCAAATGCTGTACGGCCAACTGTTAGTTCAAAGAGGCTAGAGAAACTAATACTGAAACTTCTTGATTATGAGACCTTTAGAACCAAACAGTGCAAATAGTGAAACTTCTTGATTATGAAGCCTTTAGATATAACCAATGTAAATATTTTTCAAATGCTTCATTTGTTGATTTGTTATTGGTCCTTGGAAACTTTGTTAATTGGACGATACTGGGTGATTATCCTGAGTAATGGTCGCCCAGCGAAATGCATGACTTCTTGATATGAAATCCAATATTTAGTTCAAAGGACGTAGTGAGGGATGGCTAAACAGCATCCAAAACGTGAATTGCTCCTTGCTCATCGGTGCGAGCTCCAGATTGACTATGATGGACAATGTAATGCTTTCTTTCTTTTTCTTAAGGATCATCGTTCTCAATTTTATAATAAAACTTTTAATAAAGAAATGTTAGGATCTGTTTGATCACAGAAATTATTGAAAGGTGTCGGTGGAGCATCTACAAACAAAACAGCCATTGTGTTGTCTTCTCAGATATTTATCCATCCTTCCATCCGAAGCTGTTAGTTTGCCTATGTGGTCTTGTAGCCAATGCCCATGGTACTTGTCAATCTTTTGACTTTTGAGAACCAAAATGTTTGCATATTTTTCATAAGGGAGTCTTCCGCGACAAGGATGTTGCTTGCGTTTGACCCTTTGTCTCTACTTTGGGCATTTTATCACCTAGACTGCTTGGATGACATTGAAATCTTGTCATCTATTTGTTTGTTAGGTTTGGTCCATTGGACCTTGATCTATATAATACTTTCTTTCAGGATAGCCCATAATACTAGGACGTGGATCGGACCCCAAAGAAATGTCCTCTGAACTTTTTGAATTGATGATAAAAAAAAATAAAAATTTTGAATTGATTCTTAAGATTTAAAAGATAAAACGTAATATTGTCGGTCCAATTTGGTTTCAATTATACCAATGAGGGAATCAGTGAAACCCTATAATCTTATTTATGTGGGGTGGATTGAGTTCCAAAAATAATTTTATGCTTATTATTAGTTACCTAGAAGATAAAAGGAATTATCACAGAAGGACGCTTTGGCCGAGTGGTTAAGGCGTGTGCCTGCTAAGTACATGGGGTTTCCCCGCGAGAGTTCGAATCTCTCAGGCGTCGTTTTCATTATCTTATCTTTTAAAAAACCAAAACTCATTTTTAATAAAAGCTCAAAAGCTGATGGCAATAAAACATAATTATTGCTTTTGGGTGTTTCTACTACAATGAACCACCTAGTGCCCATTTCAAAGGATTTTTGGGGGATACTAGAAAAGAATCCTAGAAATATTTGATCCCTATAAGGTAGAACGATTAAAGTTCCATAAAAAATTAAATTAATTATCGAGATGTCATAAGATAATTTTTTTGTTCCAAGCGGATCTATATATTTATATAATAAGGATTCAAATCAAGCTTTTTTAAAAAAGAAAAGAAATCTCATACGAGATTAAAGAAATTTTGAGAAGAAAATGTAGAGGGCGGCTTCTGATCTTCCAATTCTCCAGTGAAACCGTAGAGGAGTTGGGATGCTAAGATCCTACTTTAAAGTTTGAGAATCATAAGCAACCAAGTGAACGTGTTGGCCAAGGATAACATAGGAAGATGGAGATTTCTTGCAGTAACGTTGAGATTTCCATTACAACGGCGGCGCTGGCGAAGACAAAATAGACTAGATTTATAGGAAGAAGGTTGTTTGTTTGAGGATGAATACTTGATAAAAGGAACAAATTAAGTCTCATGCAATTTTAGTTGTTCAGAAAAACATCAGCAACTACTAGCAAGGAACCTATGCTAGGAAAAGAGGCCGTTGACCTTATGTCTGTAATTAATTAATCCTTGTCGATAGCCAATTCAGACATGAATGACTCACAGTGATGCCTAAGATTCTTCCAGTCTCCAAGGTGATATTGTTATCATCAACTGCTTTAATTTGGAAGATTGAAGAGGTTGAGGAGAAGAAGTTTGAACTTTGATTAAGGATATAAAATATTTGAACCAACCAATTATAATGCGTACTTATCACTGTGAGCTGAATAGGAAGTGCTTTGGTTTTGCTATATATATCATATGGACAAATGAGAAAAAAATATATATTTTAGTAAATCACACCAAATGATATTGATTCTTTTTATTCTTCTGAGAACTCAAAATGATATTGGTGGTGATTATAAGAGAAGTTACAATAGATAAGAACATTGTGCTGGGTTGATTAAAAAAATGTGTCACGAGATGAATGAAATTGTACTATAATTAATTAATAAATTGCATTGACTGACCATAGCTTGATTATCCGATGTTTTAGGGTCTTTAGAGAGGGAGGGGGAAACCACGCTCTTAAAAGAGAGAGTGGGACTGGGCAATGATGTATAACATATTCCCATGCAAAGTAAAGGCGAATGTGGGGAGGGAACATACCAGACCAGACCGGAGAAAAGGTCCATCCGGTCGGGACACAACAACTGATTACACCACCAAAGCACCAAAGAAGTTCCTTTCATTTAATTAAGCATTTCTTTATCTTACCATGCTATGCTTCACATTATTTTAATCATGATTAAACCCCCCGTACAGCCATTTAGACCAATCTAGCTTAGCTCCACCCCCTTGGTCTACACACACTCACTAAGCAAACTACAGTAATGGGCATTGAAAACTTTTTCCATGCAAGACACCAAGAGAGGAAGACCACTAATCACTTTTTACCCACACACAGCATCCACGAAGAAGCTTATGGGTTAAGTAAGATAACATCCCTCTGAACCCTAATATGCAATAAAAAACAAAAAGAGCTGGCTATAGAAGGACAGAGTGCACTTGATCACTTCATTGTATATATATATAGTTATATATGTAAAGGCCTTTGCTTTATTTTTAGTCCTCATTCCATCTCCACCCTATCTTTCTTTCCCTTTCTCCCCTCTCAGCGAAAAAAAAAAAAACACCTCCCTTCTTGTTGATGTGATTCTCCACTAGTATTATCTCACACACAAAAACACCCCCTCTCGACCTTTACAAAAAGAGAAACCTCAAGAACCATGGTTTTTTCTTCAATCCCAGCTTATCTTGATCCAGCCAACTGGCAACAAGTAAGGTTCTTCCTCAAATGTTTTGAGACTTAGGTTTCTTTGCCTTAAAAGCAAAACAAAAAATTCAAAAGATAAATATTCTGTTTACTTTTGTTTCTTATATCTTGTTTCTGAATATACCAGATTTGATTTGTTTGCTTTTTCTTTCTATTTTTACAGCATTCAAATCACCAAACTGGAGGTAATAGCAGTGTAGTGAGCACCCAGCTCCTTCCCCCCCCTCCTCCTCCTCCACCACCGCCTCCGCCGCCACAACCTCATGGAAGTGGAGGTGCCGGCTCGATCCGGCCAGGTTCAATGGCGGATCGAGCTCGAATGGCTAACATCCCCATGCCTGAGGCAGCATTAAAATGCCCAAGATGTGAATCAACCAACACCAAGTTTTGCTACTTCAACAACTACAGCCTCTCTCAGCCTCGCCACTTCTGCAAAACCTGTAGGAGGTACTGGACAAGAGGGGGTGCCCTAAGAAACGTCCCCGTCGGAGGTGGCTGCAGGAGGAACAAGAGAAGCAAAGGGAGCAGCTCCAAGTCTCCGGTCAGCGGTGATCGCCAGACTGCTTCAGGCTCATCAAGCACCGTCTCCTCTAATAGTGGAGCGAGTGATTTATTAGGCCTTGGACCACAGGCTCCCCCATTAAGGTTCATGGCTCCTCTACATCATCTCACTGAATTTGGTACTACTGGAGATATTGGGTTGAACTATGGTGCTCTTGCAAATCCTATTGGAGGGGCAAGTGACCTGAATTTCCAAATAGGGAGTGCTCTAGCAACTGCTGGTCTTGGGGGTAGTACAGGCGGCGCTGCAGGTGGTGGTGGTTCTCTCCTGTCAATGGGTGGTTTGGACCAGTGGAGATTGCAGCAAGGGCAGCAATTTCCCTTCTTGGGTGGATTGGAAACTTCTGCTTCTTCCGGGTTGTACCCATTCGAAAGTACAGGCACTGAGCCATCGGGTTATGGTGGCACAGCGGGTCAGGTAAGACCAAAGATATCTAGTTCTCTGGCTACCCAGTTTGCTTCAGTGAAAATGGAAGACAACAATCGCCAGGAGCTGAATCTGTCAAGGCAGCTACTGGGAATTCCAGGGAATGATCAGTATTGGGGTGGTGCTGCGTGGACAGATCTTTCTAACTTTAGCTCTTCATCCACAAGCAATCCGCTGTAAACTTGCTGGTCTTTGGGGGTACCTAATTAACCTTCTGCCGTGGAACTTCAGTTTTTATTTTCTTAGTGTAGGTTTCAATAGAGGAGATCAAATAGAATCACTTCTGTTCTTTCAACTCCACATCCAGAAAATCTTAATTTGCTATCTAAGATGGAGGAGTTCAAAGATGGAAGAGGTGTTCGGCTTGCTTCTTCAAGCTGATTAACTATAAACAAAACCCTAGACTAGTAGCTAGATTTTTAATTGTTCTTTGATTTTTGATTTACTTTGTTTGTTGTTGTAGTTTTAGCCTGAACTGTGTTAGCATGTTTACCAAAGCGAGTGAATGAATTGGTGGAGTTTGTATCAGACACTGCTCAAAAGCTTTGCCTTGTTTCGTATTTGTATGTGCTTTGTGACATTTCAAGGCATCATTCTCCGGGGATCACACTTCTTGAACCCGTTTAAACGAACTTCTTTAGGAGAAATGAAAACTTAATATCAAAGAAACTGATGCTGCTCTTTTCCAACAAAGTCAAGACGAGTTTTTCTAAATATGAATATATTTTGTTTGAAAACAAAGCATTTTATTCCGCTTTCTTGAACTAAAGAGGTGGTGCTTTAAGAATTCTTATAAAAGCCCCGTATTGATTATTCATTACTGAAAACAGAATGTAAAGTGCGATTTCGTCCTCTTTTGGAAGTAGAAACGTTTAGTTTTTTGGATTGTCAATACATTCAGCTGCAGAATTATTCTTCAGTGTTCTTTTACCGGTTTTGATAATTGATTTTCAGCTTTAACTGATAAGCTACCGGTTAGTATATGTCAGTTGTCGATCAGTACAATCTAAAATGCTCCCTTATTGTTAGCAATAAAATTCGTTTATATCAAAAAAAACAAAACAATCTAAAATGCTACATTTAGTGAGGACATAGTGATTGGTATATAGGGTTAGCGAAGTGTACTGAAGATCAGATTTCTTTAAACTCCAAGGAGTAAATTAAAGTAGCGTTTGGTTTTTAACTTAAATTCTTGTCGCATATATATGTATATATGAACATAAAGGAAAGGGCTCAAGTTGATTCCAGGAATTGGATTACAAAAAATGGTAATGGGAGAACAATGTGAAGAAAATGTTCGTTTTGTTGGCAGCGCATTTCCAAATCGATATATATATATATATATATATAATCTTCCAAAACAAAGAAGCAAAGGAAAACTAGTTAGCAAATTGAAAGTTGCACAAATACTAAAGTAAAAGAACAAAGTCCATATGCTAGAAAATTCGGATGCCCCATTTCATTCAAAAGGTGAACAAATTTTAATGGTTTAGTAATTTTTTTAGTATCTCTTTGTTTGCTTTCGGGTAAACATGCTCCTTTCTTCTGCTACAACGTACCACCGGTGAAATGCTGGCCCTCAAAAATCAGATACAAATTCCTTCAATCATGGAAGTCCTTAACTATAACCTCACTGAACCAACTCTATGGCAAATATATATAAACTGCGAATGCTAATGCCATCTACACAGGAACAAGACCCATATATATCAAATAAGTAATAATATAAGAGGAGAAAAGCAGTGCCGTTACTATTTAGTTCTCTTTCCCCGTCAAAGCTATGATACATATATGAGGCTTGGAATTGGCACAAAAGTGCATATTGCGTCATGTTGCCTTATTTGTTTATACTGGAAACTTTACAAGTGTTGGCAAAATGAGATCTCCTGTTTGTTCTTCTTCAGCTATATGTATGTAACTTCGCATTGAACACTTTAAAGGAGGAATGAGGGGTTCTCTTTAACGAAAACCCAGAAGAGAGAGAGAGAGGGAACGCTACCTGGGCAAGAGGCCTTTGATATTGCTATATTATATTACAGATTTCTTATATGCATACATAAAAATGAATTAGTCACATGTCCATAGTTTAATACAACAAACCCAACAGAGGCATCTAGAGCTTAGTGATATCCAACTCCCCAAGCAGAAGGAAACCAATTGTTTACGATGCATGTTCCATTTAAGTAGTCATGTATTTGCATGAGAGAGAGCCGTCTATTATATATAATTCCCCTGTGGCAATAATCGCAACAAAGATATATTAATCAAAGCGCCCAATATTGTTGGTTCATATAGAGTTAGGTGAAACTGAGATTGTAAATGATTTTGTAATAATATCATGTTAAGGTACTTTTGTTGGGTGAGAACGAGAGAGAGAAAAAAAAAACAGCACACACATATATATGGTCAGATCATAACAAGGACAAGAGTCTCAAAAGACTCCAAAATGCCACTCAATTCCATAACAGAAGAAATCATCATGAGTGTTTTAAAAAAACTGTTATAGTAAGAGGAACAAATCATCAAACTTTTTTTTTTGGGCGGGTTGTAATAAAGAGGAGAGGGGGAACTCTCGAGGTTTGTTGTTTTGTAAGAGTACTTGTAGTAGTAGTAGAAGAAGAAGGAATATAAACCTATAAAGACCATAAAAGGACAGAGGGAGTCACAGGAGTCAAAGATACATGTCCACTCACTAACTTGTGTAATAACAGTGTGATACTGAAGTGGTAAGAGAATGGAACTGGCATTGGAATGTCTGACCATTTTCTTACCCAATCAGACGTACCGCTTGAGGCGCGTGTTGCTTTCACGACTCACTAGGGGACAAAGTACTGTTTTGTCAGTTTGTGGACCTGACAATGGGCTCTTAGTCCCAGTGATTCGGTCCTGATTTGCACGCGCTCCAATGCCGCGTGCATAGGCACCCAAGGAAATTCTTTTATATGTATATTTGCTTCGTCTGCTGCTTGCTGCTCTTTCGCTTTTAAAAAAATCTTTGTTCTTTGTTGTGCTCATTTTAGTGACTCCAACTGTAACTGAAAGGAACTGATTTGGACCTAGTTCTGATCTATTTCCAGTTCTTAGTTCTTACCCTAGAAGTAAATCATTGAACAAACAAGCTTACGTATTTGACTGTGACCGGAACTAAGTCGGGTACAAATAAGATGCATGATGCGAATATACATATATATCTTGTGGAATTAAAGGATGTCAAATAAACTCATATTATATCTTTTCTAAGTGAAACATACAACTTAATACTCTATAATATCATATCGGATCGCAAACAATTCTTTACAGGACATTCTTTCAGCATTGGGCCTGCTAATTAATTCTTAATACAACTCAGGCATGGCGATTCAATACTTTATTATTGTTACTTTTTTGTGTGCAATTAGTTTCGGGTGCCCTAGTATTATGTCAGTATGTTAAAACATTTTTAAGAGAATTCTTTTTCCAAAATTATTATAACCAAAAACAAACAAGAATGGTTCTAGCTATATATCTACGTACACATACTATATGCATTGCCATATCACTGCTGTAAGCCGTATAAATTGACATTTTATTTAGCGGGGAATTTGGCATATGTTTGGAGAAAGCTGGACAACCTACTTGATTAGCAGTATGGGGTTTTCATTTTGAAGAAATCATAAAAAGGATAATTAACCTAATCAAACGGAACCCAAGTTCATGATTAGTAGCATCGAGTATTGGACCAATCCTAGAAATAATAAAAACAGAAAGGGAAATGCCCCTCTCTGCCTCTTTAGAAACTTCTTCCCATCGACCTACAAATAGGGTAGAATATTAATAAAATCTTGCTGAAATGTTCAAACTTGGGGGTTGGTCTTCTTGAAAGAAAGGAATCTGGGGGTGTTTTGATTTTGCTTTTGCAAGAACCAAGGCTGCTTACCAAGAACGAATAAAGCTACATTCAAAACCGTCAAGATCAAAAAGCCACCTCTCTCTCTCTCTCTCTCTCTCAATCTTACACTCAAAAACCAAGCAAGTCATGGAAAAAGAGAGTGATAAATATATATGGCGCTATGGTTGGTCGGTCGGTTTCGTTCAGTGTTGATCAGAATTCAAATAAGGCATGTTGTGATCCCAAAATATTATTGTTGATATAGTATATATATGTATGTTGGAATGAGTGGCATCTTCTATAGAGTATTATTATCTATCTGTCCATAAAGAAACACCCAATCTCATGTAAAAAAGAAAATCTCGTACGAAGAAGAGCGATCTTAGAAGGGGAAGGTCAGGCTCGGAAATCCAAGCCAAATCTAACTCTGTGATGGATGACGATATCTATATGTATATCATCAATTTCTGTAACTTTGAATAGTACTAGTATCATGCATGTCTTCTTAAAAAAACATGACTTCAGCTTGATGCTCACATGGATTTGTGTGTAAAAATCCACTCTTTTACCAAGTATAGCATAGATAACAATATGTGTACAAACATAGTAGCAGCCTTCGCTTTTGTAAAATGTCCTTGTTGGTTGTTACTATAATGCATGATCTATAATGGGAGAGAACAGTACAGGTGGAGAATGAAAGTAAGAGATTGAGATTCCAAGCTCTTCTGAGTCCTCACGTTCTCCCACATGTGCTCATCAATCATACAAACATGTCCCATATTTTAGATTCCCCAAGTCATTTCTCTTACGAATTTGCCTTAGCTAAGCCAAGCTAACCCAGCCACCCCCCTTGGTCATCAAACCCTACCCTACTGGACCCACAACATCAATCTTTGTTTTTGTTGATGATACTTGCATTGCATGCTGCTAGCTATGTGGTACTACAATAGTACCCTACTTTCCTTAACAGGGTTATATTTTGCATTCCTTTCAAACGATGTCGTTATACGAACCCCTTTGTCTTGTCCCTATCAGAGATTGCCTCCCCCTGAAGCACCTTTAGCTCCTATTCTATCCCACATTTTGTGCTGGCTCGAGGGCTACTAGATACATACACCCAATCAAATCGTTTCGAGAGATCTCTTTTTTAGGTGTATAGCAATATAGAATCCTAAGATGCCACTTTTTTGAATTGTCCAAAAGAGATATTGAATTGACTCTGAGGTTAATTATAAATTAAGAAAACGAATAGATTACTATTGAACTGATTTTGCACACTTGAGCGAGAGAGTTGCTGTTGGATAAACTTTTTGTTGCTGAGTGGTGAAGCATAGCTAATTATACTAATTGTAAAATGTATTAAAAATATTTTAGCGAAGATATTATTTTATTTAGTTTATGTAATTTTGGTGCCAAATTCGAATTGTATTTACGGCTTGGAAGACTTTAAAACTCGTGTAGCCACCATTGTAGCACTAGATAACTTGTCTGGGGTTGGCCATTTTAACATGCCATGATGAATGCTGAATCGCTTTAGGAGTTTTTTTTTTCTTTTTTTTTTGGGGGAGAAAAATCGCTTTCTGAGTTGTGAACATGAACAAGTTGCATTAGCATCCAAAAGAAAAAAAGGAACATTGCAGTGCTTGCTGGAGATTATATTATACATTTAGTGTACTTATAGCTCAAATATGTAGACACTATATATGATACACCTACCCAATAATTAGTTATAAGGTTCTTTTTCTTTTTTGAGATTTAGTTATCAGTTTGATAAACAACCTTTGTGTCATCAATCTCTAAAGATTAATTGTGGGCTTTTAGTATGTCTTCCTTCTTAACTGATTGATCCACAAACAAAGAAGTGTAATGTTAGGCTGCAAACGAGCCCATAGCTCTTAATGGTATTCAAAGGCTCAGTAAAAATTGAGTTCACCCCGATCTCCCTCATGCATTTACTAAGTAGGACTATTTAATACTTGTAAGCTGACGTGTTTATTTCAGTTCATGAAAAATAAGAAACTCTCTGGGTTATCACCTTTTCCCATTAGTAGATCTTCCTGGGTTATACTTTGCTTCTCGACATTGTGGGCTGTGTGGATTGAAAGGAATAGAAGGGTCTTCACTAATAATAGCACCGAGTTTGACAGATTGGTGGACTCTATTATTATTCATGCCACTGCTTCGATTAAAGCGTTGCACACTGACTTTCCCTACAGTGCCTCTCATGTTCTAGCAAGTGCAGAAACTATGAAGAATTGGAAAGGCAAACGTAGGAGTTTCAACATGTTGAGTAGTAGATAGTGTTGCTAAACTTTTGTTCACAGCGATTCTGTTATCTTTTTGCCGCCATAAGTTGGCTCTCTCCATACATGTACTTTCAGTTTAGTATATGAATAAAGATCATCGTTAGTATCAAAAAAAAAACTCTCTGACCAAAAAAAACAAAAGAAGAAACTCTGAGATTCATAAAGAGATAAACCAACCTAGTTACTTTTTTATTTTAACCAAGTTTGAGCTCGAAATGTGTTAGGTTAATATATACTTTATGAACACAACTGCAGCTTGTTAATTAAATGTTCTAAACTCATGGATTTGGTTCATTTTTGTGGTCCTAAGTTTTCTTTTTTTGAGTGTATTTGTGGTCCTAAGTTTAACAAAAAAATCAAGGTTAAGATTACTATACATTTGTAGTACTAGTAGTTAACATTTTATGTAATCTTTATATAAATGACAAAATATATCTCCTTAGATTTTGCATTTTATGACAATTTATTAATGACATTAACATACGCACTTATGCTCTTATTTATGAAATTCAATATAAAATTAATGTAGAAACTGTCATACAACATATTACTCACACAAAATTAAGAATTATTACATTGTTATTCTTAAATCTAGCTAGCTTCCACCCGGGAAACTACGTACTGTGTTACTCTCTTTTCTTCTTTGACGTGGTACTAGATGCAAAAACATTTTAATAATTGATATACCACACATGCTAGCGAAAGAAGCATAAGGTGCCACAATAAAATGAGATCAAATGTATCTAATAAAAGTAAAATATGGGTGATTAAAAAGTTTAATGAGTTGGGGAAATCGTGGGATATATATTGAGAATAATCTAGTTGAAAGCATTATAGCTAGATAAGATTGATTCAACGAGGGCCCAATGGCATTTTTAACATGAGAAGATCGTCTTCCATTTTTTCATTGTGATTAACGGTATGTTTAGATCGTGTTCCCCACAATGTTTTAAATGTGAAAAATGAGCTCCATCGATGAAATCAGACGATCATTGATTCTTTCTTATGTCGTTGTAACTAATATTCCACTAATTAGTTTGGATCATTCGTGTTCTCCTAAATTTCTTAAATGTGAAAAATGAGGTCCATCGAACAAATTAAATCAGATAAATATATTTATATATGCCTCGCCAAAGAATCGTCAAGTTTTATCATTTTTTCACGTTCATGGAGGATGAACTGAAGAATTGTGTTATGAGATATCGTTTAACTTTTCCTGCAATGGTTAATGCAAAAGGTTTATTATAAAAAGAGAAAATGCATGCTGTAGTGGTGTTTGTAATTGAATGGAAATGGTGAAATTAAATTATTTTTTGGTTTAAAATCGGGAGGTATATTAAATATACTTGAGCTGATGACATGTTTAGGAGTCGGTAGCTCAAATCGACTCCTAATTAGCACAAGCATTGGACTAGTACAACGACATGGAAGACATAGTGAATGATAACAACTCAAAAAATCGAGAACTAGGGAACCAGTAAAACAACAAGATAATTACTAAACAGAGTTGGTATGAGACTTTCTACTCATAGAGGGATATCCACTTGTCGCGCCCTTCCCGACCCAGCCGTGAGGACATCGGGCGAGATGATCATTCGATGGCAGTCTTCTGAGAGCACCACTGCCGTGTGATTCTGGGATCTATGGGGACGAGCATGAGTAGATGAGTTGAAATTGGAGGAGATGATAGGATAATTGGTGGGGGGCGGGGGGCGAGAGGGGCCGGCACCTGGGGTATCAAAAGTAGGGGGATTGGTTGGGACATTAGACACATCTTTAAGGGTTTGTTGTCGAGGGTTATCCCTAGCTGTAAGTTTTGGAATTTTTAAAGGCTGGGTTTTCTTGATGGATTGCTTTTGGAGTCTCATAGGTTGTTTGCTAGATGGCTTCCTAACAGGCCCGTCCCGAATAAAGTCTTGCAGAGTGGGTAGTGCGGGGGGTGTACCTGATGGATCTAGGGTCTCAATGGTGGTTGTAGGTTGTGAGGGTGGAACAGTGGTGGACGTGTTTAGTGGCAGGGCCTCGGGCATCGTCTCTGTAGTATGGGGAGATGCAACAGGGATAGAACGATGGGTCGGCATGAGATCCTCCTGGGGAGATTGGCTGAGGATGTGGAACCTATTTTGTAGGCTGCTGGAGGTAGCAGGTGGCGAATGCACTGCTGGGCGGACCGGTTGCCGTTGGGATGGGCGTTTGGGGCGTTTTGGAACATTCATCCAGGCGCCCCTCCCATTGTGTGGCCTGGCGGCTGAAGCCTCAATATCCATAGGAGTTGTTGAAGACGTGCTTGTGGTAGAGTATGGGCTATGGACAGCTTCCGGACAAGCTAAGATACTGTGACCTGGTGTCCCACAGATAAAACAAATATCGGGCAAGCCCTCATAACCAACCTTTAAGGGTTCGCCATCCAGATATACTTCCCCTTTCAGGGGTTTTGTTAAATCAAGGCATACCGTAACTCTGGCAAATTTGGCTCGACTAGGGTTAGAAGTATTACCGTCAAGCTTAACTGTTCTTCCCACCATGTTGCCAAGTTGACGCAGAATTCGGGAGTGATATCTGTTTGTTGGGAAGTCGGGAAATTGGATCCATGCCACTATGGAGTCAATTTTCCTGGTAGATGCTCGAAAGTTCGGAGACCAGGGTTGCACACTAAGGACACTACCATAGATGCTCCAGGGTCCGTCAGTCAAAGCATGGTCATAGTCCTCCGATGCCCAAAACCGCACCAAGTAAAAGTTATTTTCAAGATTGATGATCATGAAAGGTCCCGTTGGCTTCCAAATGCGTTGTAATTGTGCATGCAGAGCTGTGAAACCGATGTATCGCCCGTATAATTTGATCACCACCGCGTTTTCCCATTGTTTGTTCAGCCGGGCTTTGAAGGGATCGGACAAAACTAAATTATCGACTCCATCTATTTGGGACATCGTCAAATCTCCTTCTTCGTACTCGACCTCTCCTTCTAGTTCCCACGGGTCGGACAGGTACAGTGGATTGGAGCCGGCAAAAAGGGTGTCCCGATAACTGGGCCGAACATCCTCCATGGACTCATTTGACCCTGTAGTTGGCACCGACTCCGGAGTATGATGGTGTGGTTCGACCAGTCTGGTTGGACCGGTAGTCAGCTCGGTCGAAGCCAGCACCACTGCTTGCGAAAGAGCTTCCATGGATGTCTCTGTGGTATCTGGACTAGGATGCTCGGGTGCTGGCTGAAAGGGTTGGCCAGACCCAGTTGGGTCAGGCGACCCGACTGCAACCGGCGAAGGAGCTGCCGGCGGTGGTAGCAGCAAGTCTCGACGATCTGGAGGTCGGGGTTGGCTTCCACCGACTGCAGGATCCGGGGGGCGAGCGGAAGGGGGCGGCATGTCCCTTGCAGGTGGAGGCAACGTCGATCGGAGCCGGCCAGAGGGGGGGAAGCTTCCGGCTCCTCTTTCCCGTGAGCGGGAGCGAGCTCGCTGGACGGGACTACCTGCTGGGTCGCGGTTCCTGACCTTGCAGGTGGCCCGGTCGACGACAGTTTCTGCTTCTCCTGAGCTCGGTGCAGAGGCCATGGTGGCCGGGGAAGAGACCAGAGTCGACCTCAAGCGCGCGATTGGGCTAGCGCGTGGATCGGGTTGACAGGGGTGAAGGTGACGCGTGAGACGCGTTCAAAATGAAAGGTTTTAATTAGGATCTCTTTATATAGCCTCTATGGTGAAATTAAATTATTAGCACTAATCTTTGGCTAAAAGTACGTTGTCTTCTTCGTCCCCAAAACAAACTTGCCCTCTTTCTTCGTCCAAGGTCCAAACGATCATGAACAATATTTTAATTCCTTTTGTTTTTTTCGTACAAGCTGGAGTTTATGTGGCCAGCACAGAATGAGAAGAATATAGATATTGTTTGATTGATGTGTGTGGATTTTGTTATATGGATCATGAACAATATTTTAATTCCTTTTGTTTTTTTCGTACAAGCTGGAGTTTATGTGGCCAGCACAGAATGAGAAGAATATAGATATTGTTTGATTGATGTGTGTGGATTTTGTTATATGGCTTATTTAGGTCGATGTATGCGGTAGTGGGGGATGGATTCTTGCTTGAGGATGCATGGAGTTTGATTGTGATTGTTCAGTTTATTTGTTCTTATTTTCTACGTCCACTACAATTCTTTATTGTTATGATTGATAACCCATTTTCGACAGACAGAGATTTAAGAAATGGACTTCTTATATAATTAATGGTCCAGGAAGAAGTTAAATGAGACCCAAGGATCCCACTTGTCAAAACTCAAAAAAAAAAGTGGAAGGAAGGAACTGTATCAATGTTGGATGTAAAAACACTAACACTATCACTACTACTATGTGGCTTGATTGTCAGGGTGGGGCTCCATTTATATTCTCTGGGCCTCCTATCATACAACTCCCCCCGGCTATAGAGTGTGGGCTCCTGTTATGGACGGCTGAGAAGAGAAAAGACTTCTGTGATGTTTGATGTGTAAGACCAGATTATCTTACGTCAGTATGGAGTCAACTGAGCAGAAAGTGTAAAATAATTTTTGACAAAAAAAAAACATAAATAAGTGTACTACATTTATCAATATCAGTGCACACTGCACAGCAATCAATCAAGAAATGATGGGTTCAAATAGTTTTCGAGTTTCTTCTATTGAAGAAATTTGTCAGTACATATCTATTTGTTTTGGTTTAGCCATTAATATATTCTAGTTTGAGTTGGGCGTTAAAGATAAAACTCTCGCAGTGCAATTTTTTTTCAAACTCAAAGATCTTTACTAAAAACTAAAAAGACTTAGTATCCAACTATTTAAAACGGGTTATGTTTTCTTCATAGAACAATATCCTAGCCATCCAGTTGGCGAAGCGAGAAATAATTGTCAGCAGACCAAGAATAAATGTATCATCCAAAGAAAAATATTACTAAATATTTATAACTTTAGTTACAAGAATGAAAATAAAATTGCTTCTCTTAAGCATTGGCTTGCAAGGGAGTGAGATGTAGAGCTCTCTCATGTATTCCGGAAGGCCAATATGGTTGCCTACTGGGTAGCTAATTTTGGTTTTTCTCTCCCAATCAGTTTCCATAGTTTGAATTCCCTTCTTCATGGTGATGTAATAAGTGTGGCAAGGCTACGTTTAATTTCATAATATTGCCCTTGCACCATCCTTACAACCAGAAAATGTTCCTTCCTTACAATTTTTTTTTTTCATTAACAAAATTTAAACTCAAGATCTTACCTAAAAGGATACTTCTGTATGGAAGTATTTAAAAGATGTGTTTCTGATACTAGTATCCCAGCGCACGATTCAATTCGTTGAGGGATAAAAGTCTCTCAATACAAACTTTTTTCCATTCACAAAATTCAACTCAACATCTTACCTAAAAAGACCGAGTATCAAACTATTTAAACCAGTTTAGAGGGATATGATTTTCTTAGTTACATGTGTATCCCCGTGGACTAATCTAATCTCAACGTATCATCAAGTGGGGCCATATATAACAATATAATTTTTATACACTTGTTTCTAGTACGAACTCGAAACTGAACTTTAAGCTTTAAAAGAAATACAATATAATTTTTATACACTTGTTTCTAGTACGAACTCGAAACTCAACTTTAAGCTTTAAAAGAAATACACTAGCCCAATAACCCTTATCATTCCACTAGCAGCATATTATCTGCCCATAGAATCTTCTAAAATTACTAACATATTATATATATATTTTTTTGATACTAGTCGAAGACAGTGAGACTCGAACCCAAGACATCATCCTTCTTGTACTTTTAACACAAAAGTGTCAATGAACTACAAGCCCATTTGTTAGCATGTTATATATTACCAAACTATTTTACTAAACGGTTAACCCATTAATGTTTCAGATAAGGAGTGAATTCAACATTAAAAGCTTGGAGATAAAGTACGCCCAGACGAGAGAAAGGAAAAAAAAAAAAAAAGAGAGATATCTGATCTGATGATAAAAGTTGTCCATCTTGTTTTTGCTCAAAAAATGAAAAGTTTGTTTATCTACCGGATGGTCAGGTCATGAGTATCTGGGAGAGACCTCATTATTCGTGACCCGTCTACCTCCATAAATATTGGACCGGGTTGGTCGAACCTATCCATTTATGGACATCTTGATTTTCAGTACGATACTGATGATGCTAATAATTATGGGAAAATCATAACTCGTCCACTATAAAACTTGATCAATCACTTTCATGGTCTTTGCTATTTTACCTTTTTTTGCATTATTGCTCTTAAAAATTGGACTCAAATGTAAACATATAGTGGATTTGCCAGGATGGTTGTAGCTTTATCAAAATGGTGATGCAGTGGCTGACCTCTGAGTCCGTGACCACATTCTGCTTTCCTAAAACTTTCTACCTTATGAAAGTATCGTATTATGCTTCTATGGTTTCCCCAGTTTCTTACAAATCAAAAAGAGGGGAAAAAAAAGAAAGAATGGTGCTGCAGGATCTTTGTCAACGAAACTTGAGGGCCAAAGGAAACAAAAGAGAAATGGATTGTTTTGTGTCTTGGGTCCAAACTTATCAGTTGCGGTATGTACCTGTCGATTTTAGAACTTCAATGCTTTCTGAAAAGGGAAAATAGAGCTCTCCAATAATTGAGAAAACTTCCCAACACTCTCTTTCAGGGCAAACAGAGTGCGCTAACTAGCTAAACACAAATTTTGAGCATAGGACGGACAATGATCCGTTCCTTTGCGATTATCGGCCTACGTTATGCGTGTTAGGTTGATGTTCTAACTCTTTCCAATATCTCCATGTACAGAGACAGTGAGACATGTAAAAACGTGATCATTCAACATTTACATTGTGTCAGGTTATCTGCACCAAGACTGAATGTGTAGGGAATATTCAAATGCTATAGCCACCAGAATGCGCACCAAGACGGTTTTGTTGAATTATGGATTTTACATGGCATCCCTCCAAATGCATTGGAGCTATCACCCAAAAGTTGGTAAGCAGGATAAAAATCTTTTGCTTCGAGGAATTTTGATAGATTACAGATTCCTCAACCCTGGTGTTGATTAAAAGTGGAGACGTCTCTTTTAATCTTAAATGTGATGTTGATTGCCACTTAAATAGGAGTAATACAAATTTGCTACAGAACTTTGCACTTATCCCTTTGCTTCACCATCTACCATATACAGATTCATTTACTTGATGCGATATATCATATATCTTCTTTTGGTCACCCTATATCTTCATTTACTTGATGGGATATATATCTTCTTTTTGTCACCCTAATTGAAAAGAAACATAGAATGTTATATTATCTCTCTACGTGCTAAACGTACAAGTGTCTTGTCTGAGACTTCATGAGGGGAATCCTCTTCTGGTTTTCCAATCAATTGAGGAATCCTCTTCTGTTTTTTCAATCAATTGAGGAATCCTCTAAGCTAGGACTATATTGGAAAACAAAATGTTCAATACAAAGAAAAAAACCACACTTATTTCGATACTACCCATAACTTAATAGTAGTGGACAGAACTCTAAGACAGTTTTAGGCTTTCTTCTTTTGCCTTAAAATCCTGTTCCTAGCTTGATTGACAAAACAAATGGGGCTCATATTTCCTACATGTGGGATTGTCTAGTACTTAGCCAATCGAAATTGATTGTAAAACAAGCTACGCGGTATGTAAATACAGAATGTTGTAACATGATCGGTGGGAGTATGCCAATACATATTGTTGTAGCATGTTCTATTTCTTCTGAAAAAAAAAAGCACGTTGTATTCATTTAAAGTTCGCTAAAAGCATTCCTCAAAAAAAAAAAAAGTTCGCTAAAAGCCAATCAAGAATATCTTTGATATTCAAGCTGCCTATCTTTGCATGTTCTGCCTATGTTCTCAATTTTATTTTTTTTTCATAAGGTTGTTGGTGGTAGCCAGTGGTGCGAGCAGTGTCTTCATGGATGGTGCCTTGCCATGGTTTGGTGAACCTTCATAGTGATGGGGCTGTCCGTTGTGGAGGATTGCTTTGGTGTGCTTCTGGCAGTGGTTGCATGGGTTTTCTTTTCACATAGGTTCCTGTTCGGTTTTGAATGTGGAGCTATGGGGTTTGTATGTGTTTAAAATTGGTCTATGACATGGATTTTCGGCTTGGTGTGGCTGCTGTTGGCTTTTCGTTCTAGGCGGAGTTCTCCTCTTCGCAGTTTGTGCCAGTGTATCCTGAGTCCAATTCTTGTGCGGATTGGCTTGTGAAGTCCGACTTTCTTTTGCCTTTGGTTCCCACTTATTTTTTCCAGGTTCTTGCTGGTTATTTGAGCTAAGTGTTGCTGTGACCAGAATGGTACTTGCACATCCTAGACTGTAACCTGTTTCTTTCTCATCATCCCAAAAACTAAAAAATAAAAAACCCACAATTTTCTCGACAAAATGTGAGCCTGTAGACGCAATAAATAGATACAAAAACAATTATGACCTCAAGCCATCAAAACTCACGTTCCACCAATTTGACCTCAACCCATCACCACCTTGCTTCCTCTTCCTCCGATCAGTGTACCTCAGCATATCACCCCCAGTTTCCTCTGATCAGTATGGATCACTGAGCATATATTCTATTAAAGCATGGCCAAAACCCGAAACCATATATCATATCTTTAAACTGTTGTCAGTTATAGTTACCGTATATACACATATAAATTAGTGATCACTTCTTGTTAGAGCTACACTTCAAAATCAGAGTTACGTTTGAGTATTCATGTCAGGCTGCCGTGCCACCAATAAGCTTGATCAATTGAGCAGCTTTTTGCTTAGCCCTTTCTGAACCATTTTTTGCCAAGTCCAGGAGTGGAACTATCACACCACAGTCTATGGCCTCTAACACATACTCGGGGGATTCAGTACAAAGATGCACGAGTATTGCAGTTCCATTCTCTTTGTTCACAGGAGATCCATTCTTGACCACCTCTACCAAACTTGGCAATGCATTGAATGCCCCAAGTGCTGCTTTCCCATCGGGGTGACTAGCCAATAATGCAATGATGGCTAACGCCTTATCCAACATATCAGGTTCTGTTAGCATTGTCACCAATACAGGCACCAGGCCCGCCATCACTGCCCGTCCCTTATTCCCTTGATTCATGCACAGATTAAAAAGAGCTGCTGCAGCGTCAACCTTCCCCCTTGGGGTACCTTCATTCAACAGTGACACTAAAGCTGGGATAGCTCCACATGCCCCAATTGTTTTCTTGTGCTCAGCCGCTTTAGAAAGGCTGAAGAAAGTGGCTGCTGCATTCTCCCTCGCTTGAGTGGTCCCATTTTTTAGCACATGTAGGATACCAGAGAGAGCCCCAGAAGATATGATGCTCTGTTTGTTATCCCCACAAATAGACAGGTTCAAAAGAGCAGTGACTGCATGCTCTTGGGTGAGACTGTCATTTGCATACAACAGTTTAGAAAGGAGGGGAATAGCACCAGCCTCAGCAATAGACACACGACTGACACTGTTACACTTGGTAAGACGGCGGAGCTCACCTGCATGTAGAAGGTGTGAGGATTATTCTTATGATATTTAATGTTCCAAAGTTGGCAACATATCAGAATAAGTAGTTAACAGGATCTAGCAAAGTCAATTTTGGTAAAAACAAGAAAGCAAAGTCATACTTCCCCAGGGTGAGGCTGAACATGCTAATATCCGGCAAGCAAAAATAACAAGTTCAAATATTAGAAAAAAAGAATAGAAAACACAATCTAATAAATGATGTTCATGATCCTGCAGTTGTCAAAATGAAAAAATATATTTGATTACAATTTAAAAATCTATGCTTTCTTTTTAACAAAAAGCTTTTTTTAATACTAGTCAATGAAGGTGGGACTCGAACCCAAGACCTCACTCCTCTTGCTTTCTGCAAGAGTACGAATGAGCTATAAGCATCGAGATTCTATGTTGTGTGTGCAACATAAGGCTCTATACTAACCAGATGCACAGCGTTGATCCACAACATTATTGGATGTCAGATTGCTAACAAGAGTTCCCAATTCAATGCCTTCACCACAGCAGGCAACCTTATTTAGCGTCACCCCATTGGTCTCACACCAATTGGTTATTAAGCTGCATAAAACATGGTTTGGAATCAGAGATCTGCTAGACAGTTGCTGTCGTGTCTTTGGGCATGTTTCATGCCCCGCATCAAACCATTTCTTAATGCATGCTCGTTCGTAGGTCTACAAAATAAAAGATTACAGAATGAATTTAGCAGAATAAGATACGGTCTTGCAAACCAGTCTATAGAAGTCATTAGCTGGCATTATATATAAGCGCTAAATTATATTTAGGGAAACCCAATTACAATTTAAAGTGCATAATGGACCATGAAAAAAGCATGTAAAATTACAAAGAAGTGTGCGCTACTAGTTCCTAATTACCAACTCAAATTAAGGCCATTGAACCATCTACAAGAGAAAGTAAATTTAAACTCAGAGGACAAGAGCTCATTTCAGCATGTACCTGACCCGAGGAAATGATCACAGGATCTCTCATCAACTCCAGTGATATTGGACAGCAAAAATCACTGGGAATAATAGGTGTTTGACATGATAACTCTGTGTTTGCTTTACCCTTGCAGCAAAGAGGAACAGAGGTTACATTTGCAGAGGCTGCAAAGCTGTTGCTTTCTGCCACCAACAAATCTTCCACATTTTCTAGTGGTACTGGTACTGACGTATTCTCCGTGGCACTTCCCCTGAGACTACCCGCCACAGTCATCTCGCGCAAATGTAGAGATTCTTCCTTGAGGCCTTCAGCACCTATTGACTTAAGTCTATCTAATGATCCAACCGGTGAAGTTGGATCAGGTTCTAGCTCATTACTCTTGTTGGAGATGCAGAGCTCTTTCGAAGCCAATCCGGTATTGGAAGCACCAAGACTCTCCTGGGCTCTCCCAAACTGAGAAAGCGCAAGTCCAGCCTGCCAAGATACAACGTCAGGTTAAAGGTAAGTAAAGGAAATTCAGGACGAAAAATGATAAGAAAGCACACAATTAATAACAAAAGGCATCTTCTAGAAAAGCACACCATAAATAGCAAAAGGCATCTTCTAGAAATTCAAATCCATAACGGAGATAAAGGATGATAATTTGTATCCAACTTTACAAAAGACTGATCACAAGAAAGCCAGACACGCACAAAACATTGAAAAGGAAAAAAAAACATATCATATACAGAAGAAAGTAGCAATAAAATGGGCAGGCATTCATTCACCTGTTCCTTTGCTTCGAATGAAATGTCAAGTTGCTCATAGGAAATTTCACCTAAGGCTTTCGTTAAACGAACAGAAACACCCTCAAAGTTGGACTCAATCTGTTCTCTCCACACCTCCTATTAAAAAAAAATGCATAAATTCACTTTAGTCTCCACAGCCCACACTATCTAGAAATAGCATAAACTATATGATTAAAAAAAAAAAACAAAAAACAAAACAAAACACTCGCCTGATAATAAGCCAGTAAAATAAATGAATGCATAGAAGAGCCAAAAAAAAGAAACATTACTAAAAAAGAGAGAAGAAAAGGTCACCATGTAGACGGTGCTGCCTTGGCGACCAAAAGTGAGCAGATTTTTAGCTTCCACGACAGCCTCCGTCAACGAACTGAGACCTTTTACCGCCTCTCCAGGGAGCTTCTCCGTCATTTCTCCCAACTCCTCGACGAGCGGCGTTAGAAGGCGGAGCCTCCTCGAGAGGCGGCTGCATTGTTTCTTCATTGGCGGCTCGAACTCCGTGATGTCAAGGGTTTCTCTGAGAATCCTGTGCAGGTTCTCGAGCAATGCGGTCATTTCTGCCTCCATAACTGCCAGAGTTGGAGGGAAACGGAGAGGAGGAAGGAAGGATTGAGGGGTTTTTTGGTTGGGGGTTATGCTTTTGGGGTTTTGGGTATTTATTTTTGCTTTTTGTTTTGCCTGTGGTTCTGGAATTAAGAATCTTAGTTGGTTGTGTGTTTTGATTTAGTTAGTAGCTCAATGGTTTCTTGTTTGAACAAGCAGACATTAATTGGTGGTTGTTAAGATTTTTAAAATTAGCCGTGTGTTTTGATTAGTTCGTGATAAAGTAGAAATTAGTTGGCAATGGTCTGTGATTTTTTTAAATTAGCGGATTTGATTTCATGAGTTTTTCTCGGCTTCATTTATTAATTGTGATGATGGGCTGGGCTGGGCCAGAGGGGCTATCGTTTAATCTTCTTCTTAGAGTAAAATTTTTAATTCAAGAAAACGAAAATTTGGCTTGAATTGGATTAGCAAATTGTAGGTTATTGGGCGGGCACTAATAATTAGACCAAAAATAGAAGCACTATGTGTTGATTCGAAAATCCTTGACCTTATCAAGGAGGAATTCATTAACAAATAGGAGGATTTTAAGAGTTAATTTGGAGCATAAAGTTCTCATGTCATCTTCTTGGTGAAACCAACTGGCGAACTGTAGTCGAGCAAAAAAACACGAGAACTCTCTAGAGGAGATACATGGACACCCACATGTCCACCCAAAATGAAGCCAAGAGATCAATACCTTCTTCGGATTCACTGGAGGAGGCCAACAAACCACCAGATCAAGATCGAAGCACAAAGAAGGTTCGATTAAGGGAGTCAGAAGATTCAGATGTATCTCATGTCAAGGATGTTGCGATGGAGGAGCAGCCTTCGTCTCTTAAGGAAGCACCCAGGTTGTCTTACAAGGAAAAGCTCACTGGAAGTTCATCTAGCAAGGTTGATGAAGACCCATGGTCTCAGGAGGCGAAGCTGAATATGAAGATGGAGATATTGTAATTGTGGAAACAGAGGATGGTCCAGCCCTTGAACTCTCAGAAGCGTTCAAATCCCGTCTAAGGAAACGCTGGGAGAACACTGTAGTAATTAAGTTGTTGGGGAGGGATATCGGGTTCAGAGCCCTTCAAGCCAAAATTCAACAGTTATGGAACCCGATAGGCCCCTATCGCATCATTGACATGGAGAATAACTTCTTTGTGGTGAGGTTTTGGGAATCTAATGATTATTTTCATGCTCTATTGGATGGCCCGTGGATTGTGTATGGGCATGTCCTTTGTGTCCAACCTTGGAATGAAACATTTAGAGCATCATCTGGGTCAATCGATAGAGCAATGGTATGGGTAAGATTTCCTGAACTTGCTTTTACCAACTACCACTCTAGAATCTTGCAGAGTATGGGCAATATGATTGGGAGAACTGTCAAAATTGATATGCATACAAAGAATTGTGAAAGGGGCAAATTTGTACGAGTTGCTGTGTCAATTGATCTTACTGCTCCCTTGAAAGGGACAGTGACTGTGGAAGGGGAAAAGGTTAGAGTTATGTACGAGGGTCTCCCCCAAATTTGTAGCAGTTGTGGATTAATGGGTCACAATCCAGAGTGTTGTCCTAAAGCGAGCTCTCAAGGGCAGAGATTGAATAATCCGAGTCCCCAAATTTGTGTTACAACCCCAGTTGGGGCATCAAATGGTAAATCACCAGCTACTACAGCTGCAGCGCCTAAAGATCTTGATTTGGGACTCGGAGACTGGATGAATGTGCCGAGAAGAAAGCGTCCAGTCAGAAGGCAAGAGGAAGGCACGGTTGGGGTGTCACCGCCGTTTACCTCCGACAATAGATTTGCAGCCCTAGAATCTCACTTGGAGACGGGCCAATATTCCGGATCCTCCAAGGTAAGCCCTCCGGAGCTTAGCTACGATCACCCTGTGCAGTTCCAAGCCCAGCATTCGGTGAAACCCAATACCCAAAGTACTAAATCTAAAGGGCCCAAGAGGAATCTTTCTGCTAAAAAACAAACCCAATCATCTAACACTGCCCAGTTAAGAGTAAGCCCTCTTAATGCACAGCCTAGTTTAACCCATCACGGGGTCCAGC
The DNA here is from genome assembly GCA_028386065.3 of Turnera subulata. Classification (NCBI taxonomy): domain Eukaryota; kingdom Viridiplantae; phylum Streptophyta; class Magnoliopsida; order Malpighiales; family Passifloraceae; genus Turnera; species Turnera subulata. Next base: position 119,264 of record JAKUCV010002906.1, read on the forward strand.
AACTAGCTATTTCTAAACCTCAAGAGTCTAATGGTAATACCAACCAGCAAACCCTTACTCCTCATAAGACTCCTCAGGGTCTCACCCAAGTTAACCGCCAGAAACACACTGTAATTTCACTGGATGAGTCAAAGCATTCCACTATCGTTACCTTAAACCATAAGGTACCTGAGGGCCAAGAATCGATAGGGCCAGCTGTTATTGGCGAGATTGAAGTGGGGAACTCCAGTGTGAGCAATACTGCCACTCCTCTTCCTAAAGAGCCACCTGATCAAGCTCTGTTCCTTAGTGAACTTCCCTTAGACCGTGGGATTGGCAACCCGCCCTTGGACTCTAGTTCTTTGAGTTCGGGGGGAGGGGAGCCAACGAAGGCAAGTTCTTCTCAAGCTCAGCAGTGTCAACAGCCCGAGAATATCGACCTTTTGGCGGAGGAGGCTACGGCCTCTTCTTCCAAGTAACTTGTTTCTTTTCTGTGTTGCTCCCCCTCCAACTCCATCTTGTGTAATGATACCAATTTTAGTTTGGAATTGCCAGGGAGCTGGCAAAAAACATTTTGTGCGCACTTTCAAAGAGTTGTGTTTTGAAGTTAAGCCGGAGGTAGCGGCCGTCGTGGAACCCCGGGTTAGCGGAAGGAGGGCGGATTTTATTATAAGAAATCTGAATTTTTCCAACTCCCACCGAGTGGAAGCTCGTGGTTTTGCTGGGGGAATTTGGGTTTTGTGGAACGATGATAAAGTAGCTGTTTCAGTTATTTACAATCATACACAATTCGTGACCCCCACCTGCTCTTTCTTATTTACCGCTGTGTATGGGAGTCCACATGAGTCATGGCGGAATTTTCTTTGGAGGAACTTGGAAGCAATTGCAGCAGGGGTGACTGAACCATGGCTTTTAGGGGGTGACTTCAATGCGGTTTTGTCTGGTGAAGAGAGGAAAAATAAATTTGGAGCCAAAGGTACAGCGAAAAAAAGGTTTCTGGAGTGTTTGTCAGTGACTGGTTTACTGGATATGGGGGCTGCTGGAAGTAAATCCACATAGTACAGAGGGGGCGATCATGCACGCCTAGATAGGTTTTTATGTAATGCGCAATGGAGAACGGCTTTCCCGGATGTTTCTGCATTTAATGGACCACGTGTGGGATCTGATCATAGACCGGTAAGCTTAAAAATCCATGCTTGTTCCAACCGGTCTGCTAATAAGTTTTTAAATTTCAGGCCGCGTGGCTTACCCACCCAAACTTCAAGCAATTTGTTGTGGAGAATTGGGGGGAAGGGGATAACCTGCCATCGAAGATTCAAAATTTGATGGAGAAATTAAGGCAGTGGAACAAGGAAGTTTTTGGGAACATTCATATCAAAAAGAGAAAATTACTGGCTAGATTAGCCGGTATCCAAAGATTTTTGGAAAGGCGCCCATCCTCCTTTCTCTCGAATTTGGAATTAGAGCTTAAGTTGGAGTTGGATGCTGTATTGCTTCAAGAGGAATTATTATAGATGCAAAAATCGAGGTGCAAATGGATTGTGGAGGGAGATAGAAATACTTCCTTTTTCCACACTACCACAATAATTCGCAGGCAAAAGAATAGAATAGTTGCACTGAAGGATGATGATGGTCAGTGGATTTCTAATGAAGGGGCTCTACAGATTATGGCGTTGAAATATTTCTCCTCTTTATATATGGATGATACCCCGAATGTAGTTTTATTTCATCAGGCTAACTGTTTCCTTCGAGTAGATGAGAATAAGTTGTTAGCCTTGAGTGACAGTATCTCGGCACTTGAAGTCAAGGAAAGTTTATTTCAGATGGGACCTTTGAAGGCCCCTGGACCAGATGGTCTGCATGCCTCCTTTTATCAATCGCAATGGGAGACTGTAGGGGAGGAGGTTATTCGTTGGGTTAGAGGAGTCTTTGAACAGGGTGTTTGGGATGATTCCGTTAATAGAACTCTATTAGTGTTACTGCCGAAAGTTGAGAAACCAGAGAAGATTACGCAATTCAGACCTATCAGCCTTTGTAATGTACTTTACAAGTTGATCACGAAGGTTATTGTTAACCGAATAAAACCATTGCTTGCTGAGTTAATTGGTCCAATGCAAAGCAGTTTTGTTCTGGGAAGGCTTATTATCGACAATATTGTGGTGGTTCAAGAGGCGATTCATTCGATGAAAGGGAAGAAAGGTGTTTCGGGTTGGATGGTAATTAAGCTGGACTTGGAAAAAGCCTATGACAGGCTAAAATGGGATTTTATTCAAGAAACCCTTCTAGCAGTGGGTTTTCCAAGTCGGTTAGTATCCATTATCATGCAGTGCATCACCTCAGCATCTATGCAAATCTGTTGGAATGGTTCGGTATCTGAATGCTTCCAACCATCGAGAGGGATAAGGCAAAGTGATCCAATCTCTCCTTACCTTTTTGTCTTGTGTATGGAGAGATTGAGTCACCTTATCTTACAATCCATTTCAATGAAGCAATGGCAACCTATTTATCTTAACAGGGGAGGTCCAGCTTTATCAAATCTTTTTTTCGTAGATGACATCTTACTTTTTGGAAAGGCGGATGTCTCCCAGGTGGATCATATTTCAGTTGTTCTCAAGCTATTTTGTACCCTGTCAGGTCAGATAATTAGTAAAGAAAAGTCTCAAATTTATTTTTCCAAAAATGTATCGTCAAGGTTGGCATCCAATATCAGTTCCAAATTTGGGTTTAAGCAAACCAAAGACTTGGAGAAGCACCTTGGCATACCAATGATTCACAAGAAAGTAGATAAGTCTACTTATACTTTTTTAGTTGAAAAGGCACAACAGAGACTTTGTGGCTGGAAGTCAAAGTGCCTCTCACTAGGGGGCAGAATCACACTTGCCAAGTCAGTTCTCTCCTCGCTCCCAGTTTATGTCATGCAAACTGCAAGACTCCCTCGTACTCTTTGTGATAAATTGGACTCCATCTGTTGTAATTTTGTTTGGGGCTCTAATGAGCAGCAGAGGAAAGTGCATTTGTTAAGTTGGGAGAAGTTATGCCTTCCTAAGGATCGTGGTGGCTTAGGATTAAGAAGGATGAGATCTTTGAATGATGCTCTTAACATGAAGTTGGCATGGCAATTGATAAATGATCCAGATAAATTGTGGGTCACTTTCTTCCGCGCCAAATACTTTAAAGGGGACTGTTCTTTATCTTGTCCTTTACCGGTGCGTAATGGATCCATCATCTGGAGATCAATTTTTCATATCTGGCCGAAATTTTGTGATGCTGTGGGGTTGGATATTGGGTGCTGGATACTCTGTCAGTTTTTGGCATGCTAAATGGATTGATGATGATGTGAGAATCAGGGATCATGTGACACAACCAATTCCTAAGAGTTGGTACCAGATGTCTGTTGCAGATGTAATCTCTAGGGATGGCTCTTGGCGGTGTAGCGAAATAGCACAAATTATTGATCCTCATATGTTATGGAGGATTAATGTATTCTTTCTCTCGCACACAGGAACTGGTGGTGATGAAGTGGTTTGGTTGAAAGAAAATAAGGGCTTATTTTCAGTAGGATCAGCTTATTCGGCTTTGGAGGATTTTAAGTGGCCACAAAGCCATAAACTTTGGTCTTTGCTGTGGAAATGGCATGGTCCTGCAAGAGTTTGCGCATTCCTTTGGTTGCTTTGCAATGATCGTCTTCTTACAAATTTTGTGAGGTACTCAAGGAAGATGGCTCCTTCCCCTTTATGTTCAAGATGTGGCCGTGAGGTTGAAACCTCACTACATGCAATTAGAGATTGTAGTCATGCTCAGGTTATCTGGCTTGCTTTTGTTGATCTAAATGTTTCACCTAACTTCTTTCACCAGAGCTTGCATACTTGGCTTTGGGAGAATTTGCAACCGGTGCATGTTGTGCATGGACAAGAAGCTTGGGATATTTTGTTTGCAACTATCTGTTGGAAAATCTGGTCTTGGAGGAATTTATCAATTTTTGACCCAGACCAATTAGTTTCTGTTGAATTTGCCCAAGCAATTAAACATACTGCTGCAGGTTTTGTTAAGGCTTACTCTGTCTCCACACAAAGAAATAAGCTACCTCTCCAACCTTCTTATAGGAAGGGTTGGTCTCCTCCAAAGCCGGATAGTTGGAAGTTTAATGTTGACTGTTTTGCTGACTCGAACATGTGCATTGGAGGAGTTCTAAGAGATTCCAAAGGAGTTTGGAGGATTGGTTTTTTGGCTAACTTGGGTGTGATCTCCCAGTTTATGGCAGAGTTGAGAGCAATTCTTCTTGCATGCCAACTTGCTGCCAATGAAGGTTGCTGTAACGTTTCCATTGAAGCTAGCTCGGAGTTGATTATAAATTGGCTAATGGCTTTACCAGGAGAGGCTGTGGGAGTTGAGCTGGATGAAATCAGCAAAAAAATTCAGTCTTTTGTACGCTCTAATGCTTGTATATCTTGGTCTTTTGTACATGAAGTAGCTAACAAAGTGGCTCATAATCTAGCATTGTTAGCCTCCCGTTCGGACGTTGGTGTAACAATTCTGTGTTCTCCACCTGTTTCTGTTTGTAACCTCCTTGAAGAGGATAGGAGAGTTTTGGCTCAATGAGCCCTTTCTTTTGTACATTTTGACTTTTGGTTGAATGCATTCTCGTTTCAGACCAAAAAAAAAAATGTATGTGGCAAGCAAGGAGAATATGATTATCAATCAACTTGTTTCATGCACAAAGTACTTTTAGTTTGTTCTCCTTATAATAGAACTACAAGTTATCATAGAAAGGGAAGTGCATTGGTGCAAGCTGCCACCAAATTAGGTCAAATTTAGATATCTAGCTTTTGATCAGCCTCTGCTTCTGAGTGGGTTGGATATCTGGGTTTTGCGCCAACCTTGGATCGATCATACTATCCAATGAAGGCAGAAGATTGGAGCATTCTATTGGGGCTCCAACTAAACCTGGGACTCTGGTTACAGACGAGTCCACATAGAGTCCGACTCACAAGTTGTCATTCAGTGGATCACGCCGGACTTAGACCTGGATTTGGAAGTTGATACAATTATCCGTGAAATCAAATCTTGTGTGTGCAGAACTAGGCTCATTCACTTTCATTTTGTGTACAGAACTGCTAATTGTTGTGCTGACAAAAGGCTAGGTTAGCTGCATAATATAGTTTAGGAGGCCTCCTCTCATTTTGAGCTCACAGCAAGCTTGTTTTGATGTAAGTTTTGCATTGGTCAATGTAATCTTTTTCAGACCAAAAAAAAAAGAGCTACTAATTATGGTTTGAGAAATGCCACTTGTTAATGGTGGTCGATCTTCCTCGCAGTCGCACGCACTCGAAAAATAGATTTAAACCATTAACACAATGGCAAGGGTAAAAAAAAAAACAATACTACTCTCTCCGTTTTTAATTGGTTTTAGGAGTTTGATATAAAACAGAATCTGGGGGTGCCTGTCTTTATTGATATTGTATTGTTTGCGTACATGTTATGATTTACATACATAGGCAGAGAGTTGAGGGAAGAGAGGAGAGAGTCAGTCGGGATGGAGAATGGGAAAGAGACCCCAAAAATATCTGGTTTGGAGGGCTTTTATTGGGGTCAGCTCGGCCACGTGTCGTGCTCCAATTTGTTGTCATTAGATTGCCTTTGGATAAACCGGTTGATAAGGTCTCATGGGCCTCCTGGCCTTGGGCCTCGTCCTCAGGTCCTGGTCTTTGGTGCGTGGGTCCTGGGTTGCCTGGAGGTCGGGCCCTTAGTCCGTGGATCCTTAGGTCTCATTCACGATCTTGTCTTTGGGCCTGCAGATGGGTTTAGGCCCATTTATATCAAGAGCTCCCCAAATGGTCGAGCATGAGAGCTCGAGCATTTGAATCTTATGATGAAGGGAAAAAGAGTGCAGCGCACTTTCTATTTTCTTCCTCCCAGCGTTTATCGACGTCAGGGTGGCGTTGTGATATGATACTTTTTGGCAACTCCCTAATGTCGTTTTGGGAAAAATCTATCCTGCACTTTATTTTTGCTCTCGTGCCTTGGAAGGTCCTAGCTCCCGGCCTACCTGAGGTGGTCCCACTCTGAGCTCCTTATGATCTCTTTCCAGGACCTCTGCGGGGTTTTCGACGATAGTTGTTGTTTTTGTGTTTCGTGCCTTCTTCGCGCTTTCATTAGCATTTCTTTGAGTTGTGTTGTTAACTTTATTTCCCTGAATTTGAAGTTGCTTTTTCGAAGATGATGGACCTCGTTCCTTCTCAGCTTTTCCCTTCTTTTGCGGGTTTATCTTCATGTTGAGGAGTTCCTATCTCTCTGGATGCCCTCTTTCCATAAATGGGTCTTCTCAGCGACCTCACAGTACCTAGCTCCAGCTCCCTGTATGGCTTTTTACAGGTTCAGCTTTTAGTACCTTGATGTGATTAAGTTCCTGGTTCCTGTATTGGTTACTCCTTAGGCTCAAAGTCCTTCGATTGTTGCTCCTTCCTGGATTTTGGTGCCTCTTATGCATTGTTTGGAGCTTTTGGCCAATTGATTTTCTTCAACGTAAGTTATGATGTTGTGAGTCTGATGAGCTTTGTTCATCTTCACTTTGGTTTCTTAATGCCTTCCATGTGATCTCTATTGTTGCTTCTAGAGCTCCTGAGCCTAGGTCCTGGCTTCTAGGTCCTGGGATTTGAGCTGCTTCTAGAGCCTTTGGACTTTGGCCTCTAGGTCCTAAGGTTTGAGCTCCCAGTATTTCTTTTGGAGTATCTAGGACTGATTCTAGGCAGGAGGGTCTGGGTCGCATAGGTCATTTGCTTCTAGGTCCTTTGCAAGGGTCCTTTTTTGGACAGCCACTTTTGGGATGCGTCCAGGTCCTTCGCCTCACGATCCTTTGCTTTCTGGACACAATAGGTCCTTTACTTTTGGGACTGCCACCTTTGGGACACTCCTAGGTCCTTTGCTTTTGGGACTGCCACCTTTGGGACAATCCTAGGTCCTTTGCTTTTGAGACAGCCACTTTTGGGACACTTCTAGGTCCTTTTCTTTTGGGACAGCCACCTTCTAGACACTTCTAGGTCCTTTGCTTTTGGAACAGCCACCTTCTGGACACTTCTAGGTCCTTTGCTTTTGGGACTTGGCCACCTTCGGGACACGTCTAGGTCCTTTGCTTCAAGGTCCTTTTTGATTGTGAAGGCCTTGAATTTCCTTAGGAATTCCACGCGACTCCTTTGCCTTGAGGTCCTTGGGACTCGGTGCCTGGCTACTTCTCGAGCCCCCAATTCAGGGTTTCTGAAGTGTCTTGGGCCATGTTGAGACCTCTCCTGAGATATTTGGTCCTATTCTCCTAGGTCCTGGGGTTTAAGGACTTGGTTGTTTTTTCAGGCCCTTGGCGAGGTCCCTCGGGTTTTGGAACTTAGCCGTTTCGGGCACAGATGTTGAGGTTGCTTTTTGAGATTTTGGGTCCTTTTCTTTAGGTCCCTACTTTTTTTTTTGGACGCATGGGTCCTTTATTTTTCGGGACTTGCCCTCTTTTCTCTTCTTTTTTTGGACACATGAGTCCTTTATTTTTCGAGACTTGCCCTCGCTCTTTTTTTTTTTTGGGACGCATGGGTCCTTTATTTTTCGGGACTTGCCCTCTCTTTTTTTTCTTGGACACATGGGTCCTTTATTTTTCGGGACTTGGCCCTTTTATCGGACACTAAACGGTCCTTTAGTTTGGGGACTTGGCCCTTTTGTCGGACACTCAATGGTCCTTTAGTTTGGAGACTTGGCCCATTTTTTGGGGACTTGGCCCATTTTGGGGACTTGGCCCTTTTGTCGGACACTCAACAGTCCTTTAGTTTGGGGACTTGGCCCTTTTTTCGGACACTCAACGGTCCTTTAGTTTGGGGACTTGGCCCTTTTTTCGGACACTCACCGGTCCTTTAGCTTGGGGACTTGGCCCTTTTGTCTGACACTCAACGGTCCTTTAGTTTGGGCACTTGGCCCGTTCTTGGGAACTTGGCCCTTTTGTCGGACACTTAACGGTCCTTTAGTTTGGGGACTTGGCCCTGGACACTCAATGGTCCTTTTGTTTGGGGACTTGGCCCTTTCGTAGGACACTCAATGGTCCTTTACTTTTTTATGGGCAATCATGGCCCTTTACTTTTTGGGACACTCTTATGGGTCCTTTACTTTTGATGGGAGATCGTGGCCCATTACTTTTCGAGACACATAGGTCCTTTTGGGGATTATGGGCACATTGGCCCTTCACCCTTTTTTTTTTTTTTTTGCTCCGTGGTCTCTATGACCTTTCTGGTCTCAAGCTTCTAGGTGGGACAAGAGAGCTCATGCAGTTGTGATCGCCTTTTGTCGTCTGGAAAAGTTTGTGACAGATCTTCCTTTCCTAGATAAGCTTCGGATTTGCGTGAGTTCGAGTCTGCCATTTTGTGATTTTGCTTACGCATGGCCTTTTTTCGGTGTATGGCACTATTTGGGCCTACTGTCCTTCGGCACATGCGAAGTCATATGCATATATGGACACTCTTTCTCACGCTTCCTCCTTTGGCTATCCTTTTGGAAGGGGATCCTATCATAAACTTGTATTCTCCTGAGTCTTTGTTATATGGCACTATGAGGAGGTCCTGAGCAGCTTTTCTGCCTCCAAGGACTTTGTGTTCGATTTACAGGTCCTGAGCAACTTTCCGCCTCCTCAGGAGCTTCATGTTTGGCTAGTAGGTTGAATTTTTGCCATCCCATTTTTTGTGAGCCATCACAAAAATCCTTCTCAAGTATGTGATTAATTTTGCATTACAACTTTTCTTCACGTTGTGGTTCTTCTCTCCAACCTCCTTGCTTTAATTAAAGCACTTGAGGTTGTCATTCCTCTTCTTGGGAAGTCTCACCTTTCCTTGAGGACCTCTCGCCAAAACGTCTTGCTTTAGTTAAAGCATCATTCATATGAAGTGGTTTTGGATTTTGTCCCTCCTTTATGTTGAGGACCTTTAGGTGTAGGGCCTCCACTGCTTCTTCATCCATAAGGTCTAGGGACGGTTGTTCCTTTGGTGGGATAGCTCTCCATGGATACTGCTGTGAGGTCCAAATAGGTCGTGCACTTCACGCTGCTTTGGTCGTGTGGTTGCATTTAATGTTTTCGCTCCAAGTGCTCATTGTTGGGGCATGGAAGTTTTCCAACTTTTGGTCCAAGAGATCAGCATCATTAGCTCCCATTCGTCGATCCTGCTCACAGCTCCTCGGGGCTAGCGATGTTGACTCTTGCACGCCTTATGCTTGCGTGGTTGTTGAATTCCAAGGGCCTGGAGCTCCACCCCTTTGTTGGTTCTCGGTCCCTGGTTTCCCTCGCAAGAGATACATCCATCTCAAGGGGCAACTTTTGTCCTCTAGCGAGATTACTTGCTCAATGGGGCTGCTTGCACTTTTGTAGGATTAGTTACCTTCTATTTGGTGAAGAATGTGTGTGTCTTTGGGGCCGCCTTTGTTCCATAGGGGCCACATGCTCTTGGGGTTGTTATGGCGGGAACTTCTCCGCATGATCTTCATTTATTTCGCCTCCAAGGCCTGCTTTTCCTCCATAGGAAACCGCTTACTCCTGGGGCTATTTGTTCCTCCGTTTGGGCTGCTCACTCCAGGGGTTACTCCCACCTTTGCAGGAGCCGCTTCTTTTGTTTTCATGGGCATCTTCTCCGTTGAGACAACTTGCTCACGGGGTTGTTTTCTCCCAAGGTTCCATCGGGTCTTTACTGCAAGAGTTGCCTTTTGAGGTCCTTTGATTAGCTCCTCTTTGGGTCCAGTGTCAACAACTCCATGTGTTGTGCTGGTTTTTGTGATGATGGTTGCTCCCATTACAAGGGATGCTTCCGCCTCCATGGATGATTTTCTCCATGCGGGGATCGATCGCTTTTGTTGTTGTTTTCTCCTTGGGTGGCTTTTACATCCTCAGGAGTTATGATTGCCTCCGCATGAACGGCTTTTTGAGATCCTCATGCAAAAGGTCCTCGCGAAGATTCTTCCTCGGGTCCAGCATCTCCAGGATCTCGTGAATATTCCTCTTCAGGTCCAACACTTCAAGGACCTCATGGAATTCCTCCTCAAACCAAATAATGATTTGCATAAACATCTCACATGTAAATAAAACATTCCATTCACAAAGAAAATGGAAACCGTTAGTTTTCGAAAATGACTCAATTAAATGAACTGCACTTAGCATAATATATTAAATAATCAAAATTTCAATTTTATGAATAAAATATATTTAAATATACAACAAAACAATAATAAAATAATAAATAATTTCCCTGATTGGCTTTTGATCTCACGGGCTACACATTTTGGGCTGTTAGCATTTTTCATTTTGGGCTTTAGAAACTCTGTGGGCTGTCGAACGTCCACAGGTCCTACTCCTCCCATTTTTTTTTAATTTTATCTCACCACGCGCTTTCTTCCTTTAATCGTTTCTTTTCTTCTCTCCACGCGTGCTGCTTGCCTTTGTGAGTTCACCTCCCATGGACGGCGGCAGATCGAGGACATGAGCGGCGGCCAGCGTCTCCTCTGGTCAGTAACAATGGAGCTTGAGGCTGCTTTTGGAGGTCTACCTCGAGCTCGCTCTCCCCTGATGATGCACAATAGTAATGGCTGCACCCGGGGATGTTCCAAGTAGCTCCTCCACTCCAGCATCTTCTTTGATGAGCGATGCTTGGCAGTGGGGGTTCCGGCTATCCTTTCCAGCCTGGGGGCGTCAGCGCGGCGAGCACGGGGTTCCTCCTCTCCCGTTCTTCACCAACAGCGACATGTGTGTGTCTTGTCGCCTCAATCATCATCCGGAAAGAGGTGAATGGGATCTTGCGCGATCTCCGCCTCCAAGCACCGTTGTGACTCGTCAAGTGGGGATGCATGGTGGTAGTCTTGTCCGACAATGGCGACCACTCCAGCTGCAGCCTTTATTTTTGGATCTCACCGGATCTGGGATTGGAACGACGCACCGACTTCTCTGGTCCAGGCGTCAAGTGCGGTGTGATGCAGCTCGTTCTGCTACATCATGGCAATGGAGGGAAATAGCAAGAATAGAAGAGAAGAGAAATAGAGAGGATGATAAAAAGGAAGTTTGATATTCTCATTCATAATTGGTAAAGAGAGAGGTGATACACATATAATGAGCCTCAATCGTAACTGACTTAAAGAACAATAAACGACATGTAACCTATACAACTTAAATGACAATTAACGACCCGTCAACAGTTTTGCACAGCAACAATACTGCCCTATTCAAATAACCTTGTCCTCAAGGTTACAGTCTTGTTTAATGCTGTTGTAAATGTATAGCTAATTGTAGGTGTAGCTAGAGATAGAAGTGATATTAATAATAGTAGGAAGTTTGGAAGGAAGGAAGCCCTTGGTGGTGGAGATGGGAAGACAACTCGTCGAAGACTGTAAAGAGGAGGCAAGCTCAAACTTACATTTTGATGCAATATACAAACCCAAGAGATGTTTGTGCCTATGTGATGCAATCCTAAATTTCCTTACATTTTGTCCCTCTAAGCTATTAAGAACTTGCAACAGCGTATTCCTTGCTTAAGCATTCCAAACAGTGACATAAAACTGGTACACTTCACTAGGTTGGACAGAAAGGCATGCCTAATATTCCAATCAAAAAGCAGAAATTGCCTACCAAGAGTACTCTCCTTAATTACATCACTTATAAATCTTCCTTATTCACCAAATAGAACTCCCATCAGTGCTAAATTCCTCAAGAAATCATAGCCAAGAGCACCTATATTCACAATCAACATAGCAACATCCTCTAATATCTTTGGAAGCTTGAAATCAAAAGCAAAGATTTGAGCATCATGATGGCTATTTAGTAGCCTCAACCCAAAAGCAAGCTGTCGTAGTCGTTTGGAATTTATGTCTTCTAATTTCATATCTCCTAAGCTTTCATTGACACTTACTGCAAGAAATATAAGCCGTTGAGTGTTGTCTTCAAGATGTTTAATTGCTTCTCCTAATAGCTTAAAATTCAATATCTTTGCTAATTTCACTGGTGAGACAATAACACCCTTCTTATAGTTGTCAAACCTAGTTATATCCTCCTCAAGAGTAAATGAACATGGCCTGGTATGTTTAATCTTTATTGGCTTTCCATCATTCAATTGAGCCATTCCATGAAGTTTAAAGAACACAACAAGAACCTCCTGATATTCAAATCTCCCATTGTCAAAACAAGACACTGGTGCCTTTTCGTTTGCACTATCATTCCCAAAAAAAGTAAAACTGTTCTCCAGATCCCACATCTCCACTGCCCCTTCATCATGCAGCATAGCAGACTTGATACAAACCAGTATAAGGTTTTCTGCAACCTCAACTAAGGAATTAAGCGTTGGCAGTAAAATAGCTAGACCAAAAACAACCACGGTAAGCAGGGCATTTGCGACTGTGAGTTTACAGTAGGATTTTAGGAACATGCCCGCCATCCAAATATTCAAATCCTCATAATTATGTAACTCAAACCACATAACCATCAAGCTCCAAGACATAACCAAGGCAAAGTATAACAACAGCCTCTTCTTCATAAGTAACCTACTGTTCATACAAACTCGATCACACAGTATTGCTTTTCCCTCTAAATAAAAAGACAGAAAACACACTTCCGGAATAACAACGAGTAATTCGATCCCAAAATATTGATTGCATCCCAAAACCCAACCATTAAGATTGGTACCAGAAAATAGAAATTGATCTCCATCCCAATGGATGGAAAAGGCGACAGTACAGTAACTATAGAGGCAATATTGTACTATAAATGAGGCCCAAAATGAACACCAAAATTGATCCCATGGGGTGATAATAATAAGATTGTACCGACAGAAAGACTAAGTGAAGATACCTCGGAGATCATCGAAGGGGAAAGGGGTATGGGGGGACTAGAAACAAAACTTTGTGCTGGCCGATTGATGGTCAAAGGAAAGGTCGGTGGAGAAATCTGGAGACTATTAGCAGAACTTGAACTGAGGATCACGGAAACCATCGAGGAAGAAGAAGAAATAGGTACCACATTGGAATTCACTAGAACTTGTGCAAGAGGCAACGGAATAGAGGGCGGTAATATTGAGTTGGTTGCATGAGGAGGAGACTCTTAAGCAGCAGAGGAAGAGTGAAGAGGAGGCATCGAAGGAGTAGGGGCTACCAGAATAGTAGAAGAAGAAATTTGAACCGGTGGAACGATAGAAATCACATGAGAGAAAGGGGATGATACCTCACTAGAGGTAACTAGTGTAGATACATCATCTGGTGATGAAGCCATAGAGGGAAGAACAAAAGTAGAACAACTAGAGGGAGGAGGATGACCAGAAGCAGATGTCTCAAAATGAGGCATTGGAGTTGGTGAAACAACCAGAACCGAAGAAGAAGAGGAAAAAGATGAAATCGGCGACATCGAGCCGGGAGAAGGAGAAATTAGGGACATCGGCCAAGAATAGTCGGCTGGTTGAGGCAAATCACGAGTGTAATGAGTTAACAACAACTGGTTAAACTCGTCAATCTGGGCGGACAACTTAGAGATAGCAGCAGTAGTGTTGGCACCATCTCGGTGGATCTGATCAAGACGATTGTAGACCTGATCAAATCGAGTGTGGGTATCATGTTGTAATTGGTCTATTCGGGTGTTGGTTTCGTTGGTATAGGTTTTTATGGCTTCATCAAGACGTTGGAGGTCTTGAGAGTGAGTGCCATCGGCCATGACAGAAAAGGGAGACCTGAGGACCGATGGCTCCACTACCAATTGATGCAGCTCAACGAGCTGCATCATGGCAATGGAGGGAAATAGCAAGAATAGAAGAGAAGAGAAGAGAAATAGAGAGGATGATAAAAAGGGAAGTTTCATATTCTCATTCATAATTGGTAAAGAGAGAGGTGATACATATATAATGAGCCTCAATCGTAACTGACTTAAAGAACAATAAACGACATGTAACCTATACAACTTAAATGACAATTAACGACCCGTCAACAGTTTTGCACTGCAACACGATGGCTCGTCCTTGTTGTTCTCCAGTCCCGCAACTCGCGACGAAGACGATGGCTATAAGAGCTAAGGGCAGCGGCGTTGACTCCAATGGATTCTACCCGCCTCGTTCCAGACATGTCTCGCTCCGATCACAGTGCATCTGAAGGCGGCTCTCCGGGCCTGCATCTCTCCAGCGGTGGTGTGTTAGGTTCACCGATTCGGCTGCCGATGTACCCATCGAGTTGATTCTGGCTACTCAGCAACTACCACGAGGCTGGATCTCCTCGCTTTTCCACTTTTTCGACCATTCATGGGCGTCAGTGAGGCGGATCTTGGCAGACCTGCCCCTTGTTTTGTTGTTTCCCGACAGCTGAGTGCTCTTCTCCACCCGATAATTGTTTGTGTTTTGGTTTTCCATTTCATTTCACGAACTGCCTGCATCGAGAAACTAAGCATGATCAACTGATTGTTTGCATAAATTTACCATTGAATATTCAAATCTATCGTTGGTAAAATATGTTGGATCCGTTAGATCTGCTCTATTTGTTGACGCGTTGGATGATTGTTGGTTTGTTGAATCCGTGCATTCTGAGATCGTTGTCGTCTTTGATCGTTTGATGCTTGATTTGCCGTTTGATGCTTGATTTGTTGGTGGATTGTACGATTGATAGTTTAATGCGTTGTCTGGCTTTCAAAATCATTCCCGGCAACGGAACCAAACTGATATAAAACAGAATCTGGGGGTGCCTGTCTTTATTGATATTGTATTGTTTGTGTACATGGTATGATTTACATACATAGGCAGAGAGTTGAGGGAAGAGAGGAGAGAGTCAGTCGGGATGGAGAATGGGAAAGAGACCCCAAAAATATCTGGTTTGGAGGGCTTTTATTGGGGTTAGCCTGGCCACATGTCATGCTCCGATTGGTTGTCATCAGATTGCCTTTGGATAAACCGGTTGATAAGGTCTCATGGGCCTCCTGGCCTTGGGCCTCGTCCTCAGGTCCTGGTACTTGGTGCGTGGATCCTGGGTTGCCTGGAGGTCGGGCCCTTGGTCCGTAGGTCCTTAGGTCTCATTCATGATTTTGGCCCCTATACGTCTTTGGGCCTACAGAGGGGTTTAGGCCCGTCTATATCAAAGTTATAGTTTGTTGCAAATTAATTGTCATTTTCGAATTCCTAATAATAATGATTATTTAATTTTCAATTACATCCCTTCCATCAAATTAGATGAAAGATTTAATAAAACATCTTTAAATGATGATGATACAGTCACATGATATTATTATCCTTAAATTGTAGATTATTTTTGTTATGATATTAGCATGTGAACGACAATTTTTGAAAAAAAAACTCAATAGAATTGCAGCCCTTGTTGGCATGGTTTCCTCAATAATCAAGAAGGTTACAATCTTTAAAGACATTTTTCAACAACTCTTCGACATTTGCAAGAGACATGGAGGCTTATGAGGTAGCTGACAGTTGCCAGAGTCCTTTCTATTCGGGAAAGACATGAAATATTGACCTTTACTGGAAAAATGAGCCAAGCACTTCCATAGAAACTTTTAACCATATCCATTACAAACTAAATTTGTAAGATAACATTATCAAATAAGTACTTAAAATCTACCACCCTAGCACTCCATTTGAACACGGGAATGTCGCACATGGATTAAGGAACACTTCAAGCACCCTCAGAGGGAAGCGTGCCTTGTATGTTTGATGGCATTAAGACGTTAAAACCATCAGATGCGGTAGACACTACCATTCCAGGAATCTGAGGATGCCAGTGAAGTTCTTTCAAATCTTTCTGGCCCTGTTTAGCAGTACCAAGTTCAGTAAATGTAGTAAAGCAGTTTTTATGAGTTCAGCATCACAGAGACAAGCATTCATGTAATACCTGATGGACAAACAAAAGCTGAGGCGGTAAATCCTTGGGGGCATTTACTTCCTCTTTTGTTTTAGCTCGAAACTCTGCTTCCTCTTCCTCATCCTTCTCCAAAGAGAAGTCCCAAATACTGATAATGTCAAAATGACAAAAATCAGTAACAAAACAGATGGATCATAAGGCATTCATGGATTATGCTACTCTATGCATTACTTACGTTAACTGATGGTCAGCAGATGAAACGGCCAATGTGGAAGCTTCATGAGGACTCCACTCGATGGAGGTCACAGGACGTTTGTGGTACTCGAAGTGTGCTATCAAGGATTTATTTTCAACCTATCCAGATAAAAGATAATACTGATGAGATAACAGTAATGCAGTTTAAATTAAACATGATGACAGAACACATGCTTCACAAGACAATGTCTTTTAAGCACAATGATTGATGGTATGCTTAGTTAGTATATATATGTATATATATATATATATATATATATATATATATATATGCCTACGGAAGATTTCAGGGAAGTGAAGGTATGTAACTATAGTTGTAAGAGAAAAATGGCTTACTGTTTGGATCGCTCAAGAAGAGAAAGATAGTTTTTTTTCCTTTCTTCATCTGACTTTGGTAAATTTAATTGAAAATTAATGGAAGAATCATTAAATAATTCCCCACTTGAAGGGACCGAAGAGTAATGATGGTAAAAAGAATCTTGTTCAAATGAACAAATAGTTGTGACTCTCATCAGTACAAGACAAATGGCAATTGATGTCTTGCTTCTGGGACATACATAGAAGCAGATGTACCTCAAGATCATAAAAGCAAGCATTCCTAGAAATAATTAACTCAGAATAGACTAGTTTATTATGCACAAATCAACATTGGAAGATAAACAAAAGAGAAGCATGATATAATGAAGACGTCCAAATAAATTGATCCATGCTGTGAAATGAGCCATAAAAGAAAACATGTATTGAAGCAAATTGTGTTATACTTTCTTAAAAAACATACCATTGTTGGTGACAGCATTCTAAGATCTCGAATAGAAAAGGTTCCATCATCACTTCCAGATGCAAGCATAACACTAGCCAACCTATAGAATCAGTGAACAGGCAGATGAGATCACTACATAGGAAAAAGCAAAGAGGTAATCCAGTAAAGGACTAATTCTAAAGAATCAAGTTACAAAAACCTGTTCCAAGAGATAACATTGACATCTGTATTATGCGCCTTGAATGAGATAGCCGGTGACTTCCCCAGACGAGTATCCCATATTGCAATAGATCCATCCACAGAACAGGAGGCAAACACATGTTCTTCTGTGTGGCTCCACTGAAAATACAAGAAGTCAAGCAAGAATGTTCACATGAATGAAAAGTCTGACGGACACAGCTTGATTTAGATTGACACATAAAACTATTTACTTGTAGATCTTCTACGCTTTCAGTATGTCCAACAAATGGAGTACTATCAACATTCCAAGTTCCACCAGATGTGGGCTCCCACAAGTGAATACAATTATTGCAGTCACCTTCAAACATGTTGAAAATCCTCAAAGCATCAGAATTTCATAGTTCGTTGTCAGTACAGATTTTCGCAAAAAGAAAAAGGTATCATTACAGAAACTGAGAATTGGTAATACCAGATACCAGTCTTCCAGTAACACGAGGACTCCAATCAATGGCATAACCCTCATCTTTGTGCCCGCCAAACTTAATAATCGGAGCCTGGTTTATAACTGAATCAGCTCCCCGAGTACCTTCAGTTTCTGACTCTGCTAAAGCATTCAGATGAGCACTGAAGTCCCATATCTAGACGTAGTGCATCAAAACCACAAATCAGGGACCAAACACTACATAAGCTCCTCAGTGAAATGCTCAAACTCCCAATTTTTTACCATTTCATGAAATCTCGTATTCAAGATTAACAATCACCCAACAAAGGAGAAAAGAGATGTGTGCAAGACAGAAAGAAAATGGAAATCAAAGTAGTTTTTCAATGACAGGATATTAGCCAAACCTGCACGTGCCCTGCATCAGACCAAGATGCACAAATGTGAGGATTCTGAGACATTGCTCTTATACGATTGACACATCCATGATGAGCTACTTTACGCAACTGTGGAAGCAAAGTTTAAGAGTAATTAATGAAATAGGCATTATGCAAGAAGAAAGCAAAAGAACAAAGAAAACACTACATGTATTACCTGCAAAACTGGAGCGAGAGATTCATTACCCTCCTCATCTTCACTATCTTCATCACTTTCACTACTATCTTCATCCATCTCCGATTTGGACGGCACCAGATCACGTCTTTTACCAGATATATTAGATACTTTAAATATGCCAATAGAATTCCACGATGGTTTCTCTGCCTGACATGATACAAAAATAACACATCAATAAGATACTAGGAAACTGAAATAATTAGAAAAAGTTTTCCCATAGAAGCCACTCAAGCATTAACTAGGATATACAGATCACTCCACTGAAGGAATCGGGTTTTACCTGAGTTCCAGCAAAGAAATACACCGTATGAGGAAAATCATTTCGAATCAAACCGAGAGAGTCCCGTACAACGTCAAAACTGCCAGAACATTAACAAATTATAAGAAACGGATTCTGACTAAAATGTTTGAAGGGACCAATAACCCAACTAGCAGCAGCACAGGCGAGTGGTTGTTAATACAGGAAAACATGAATTTAGCTCAATTCAAGGAAGGGAGGGAGGGAGGGGATACAGTACCTTAAGCAAGGCCAGCCAATATGAAAGGCGTGGAGAGAATTGTAAGCAGAGGGGTCACACTCGAGCTCTTCTCCTTCTTCGAGCTCGTCCACTCCCGGTTGCCACACTCTTGTCGGCATCGACGGCACCGATGAAGAAGACGATGACCGATCTCCCTTCTTTTCCTGCGCGTATTAATACTTTGCCGTTTTAGAATCTTTTTTTTTTTAAAAAAAAAAAAGGGGACCAATTGGAAGACATAGCATAAAAAAAAAAACAGAGAGAATCTGGTAAAAACCTTGTTCTTTCTCTTGGCCTTCTTTGGATTCTTGATGCTACGAACCATTGTTACTGCTTATTCACCAGGTTTTTGCGACGGAGGACGGAGGATGAGAAGGAGGCGAAATAGAGTGGGTGTGTGGGGGATAGTGGAGAAGAGTAGGGTTTAAAAGCGAGAACCATCTGTCTGGGAAAAAAAAAATAGCGTGAACCCGGATTGACAAAAATATCCCTCCTTGTTTTTGTTTTTTTCCTTTTTTTCCTTGTCAATAATAAGTCAATATAAATCGAGTCTTTTTTTTTGTCGAAAACGTATATTAAGTCATTATAAATAATTGATGAAGAAAAAGTAATTATAAATAAAGTAACTTCCTATACCTTGGCAATTTTTAAGGCTTTCTTCTTGTCTTCTCTTCAGGATTCTGTCAATTTAGAGATGAGAAAATTTTGAGAATTGAGTTCGGAATTAGGTTTTTGAGAATCGAGAGAGAGAGAGAGAGTGATAATTTTGAGTTTGGGAATTAGGTTGCCATTGCCATTGCCATTGAATCGTATTTGGTTACTCTGACTTTGTTTCTATTTTTTTCATAATGTTAAAAGTTTAAACGCTCTGTGTTTAAGGGGTTTTAGGCTAGTTTATTATTCTCGCCTGATTGGTTTTTCAGACTCACCAAAATTTTCTCAAGGGTGTCCAAACCAAACCAATTCGGGTTTCACCGAACCAAACCAAAATTTTAACTTTGGTTCAGAGATGACCAAAATATAGACAATTCAGTTCGAACACCAGTTATTTCGGTTTGATTGGGTTTGTTGCTCACCCCTCAGAACCGTGGAGGAGAAGTCGGGATCAATTTTCTTTTTTTCTTTTTATTGATCTGAATGATATGAGACTTTATTATGTTAACGAAACGGAGGACACTATCCCAACTGAAACCATCATCAGGTGGTTGTACAAGATGAGAAACACCAAGAAAAAACTTAAAAGTTAACTCAACTAACTAGTCACCGACATGATTAGCCTCCCTGAAAATATGGCAGAGTTTGACATGCCAATTACGGCTCAGGTTCTGTTGGATGGAGGAAAACAAACCAACAAGTCTCCGATAACGACACTCCTGACCACTGAGATATCGAACAACCAAGAGTGAATCCACATCGACTTCAACAGACTGATACCCAAGATCTATATAAATCCTATAACTCTGCTTGAAAGGGAGAGCAGCAACTAATGTTAAAACAAAACCAGCAATCCAGCCACCATGACAATCTCGTCCAGCCATCATGACAATCTCGTAAGACACCGCCAAGCAAGGCAACTTGATCTTGCCCCTAAACGAGCCATCAGTATTTAGTTAAATCCACCCTGGACTAGGGGAATTCCAATGCACCGGACAAGTTTTGTCGGCTTTCGGCCATTGATGAACTGTTCTTGGTGGACAATCTTGATGAATTCCTTGGCACAATCATATTTACATAAAAATAAAGGCATCGTCAAGGGACGATTTTCTAAATGGGGGGAAAAAATTAACTTTAAATTGTATGTTTTTATAATATCAAGGGACTAATATCATTTTCCATCTTTGTGTTTACCAATTAGGGAAATTTTTCACCCGCACTGACAAATTTGAATTGATCATAATATATATTGGACTAATCACATTTTTGATCCCTATGTTTGGGCCATTGGACTTTTTTCATCCTCGTGTTACAAAATAGACAGTTTCGATCCCTGTGTTGATTTTTTGGGACATTTTTCATTTACCTCTGATTTTCCGCTTTGAAAATGCTTAAGTGTCAATTAAAAAAATGACACGTCAACTTGTGGTACCTACTTAGAGCCTAAATCGGACGTCATGATTTCAATCATTGGTACCTCTTCTTTCTATTGCGATTTCAATCAATGTCATTTTGTTGGTTGTTGCTCAATTACTTGGTTTAAACAGGCAGTTTAGAAGTTCAGAATGTACTGCTATATGCCAATCAATCTCTAACTTTTATGGGGGTGGTTTGGTTATTGTCATTTCTGGTTTGGCGGTTTGCCAATCAAACACAGGTTCTAAGTCCATTTTTTCCCTTCCTTCATATTCCTCCCACGAACAAGATTTTCCTTCATAACAAAAACCTTAATTCATCCATTAATGCCACCAACATACACACAGTCATAACTTCAACTAAACTTAATCTCATTTCCGTTACATTCATACCAACAACAGCAGAATCAAACCTGCAAAAACTATTGCAATACATACACAGAAGACAAACAGGAAGCCTAATACATTTCGATTTTGATTGTTTTCATTTTCATTTTTCTTCTGTGCTTCATCAACAGGTGTGTCCATCACGTTCATCTTCAGCTCCCTCGAGTGTTTGGGAGATTAAATAGAGACGGGTGAATATGGTGTAATGAGAAGAGGGGTATTTTTGACACTGGCCAAACGGGATCCGGGTGAAACCCGTGTCCGAAAACGAGTCAGGCGGCCTGGATCGGATCGTCCAATTTAGGTTCTAAGTGGGTCCCACAAGCTGACGCGTCATTTTTAAATTGACACTGTCAACATTTTCGGAGCGGAAAATCAGTAAATGAAAAATGCCCCCAAAAATCAACACAAGGATCACAACTATCCATTTTGTAACACAAGGATGAAAAATGTCTAACGGCCCAAACACAGAGATCAAAAATGTGATTAGTCCAATATATATTTTGGAAAACATTCATACTTACTACAATTGAATTCCAAAACATGAGTTCTAGAAATACATCTCTCAAGTTTTGAGTCATTAGTTTGAATGCCTTAATTAGAACTTCAAATGTATTGTCAAAATCCATTCACCATTTGAGTAGGCTTTGAGAATAAGGGGTTGGAGGAGAATGCATGACAACTTGGGGGCTGGCTGCAAAGGGTATTTAGAACTCAATTCTCTGAAAACTAAAAACTCTACAGCTTCACACATAAGCCCAGGAGGAGAAAAATCTGGTTTTCATCAACAGTATTAGGACAAGTTTAAACCAACTAATCTGTAAATACAGGAGTAATAAACAAACAATTAATCGTAAATCGTTTCCATATCTCTTCCTCGACCATTCCCTTGCTTATGTTAAGTGAGGATATATTAGTGGGTGTCAGCGTGTAAGAAACTTCTGGCCTTGGTCATGGTGTACATGGCAACATATAACCAGAGGACACTCCCCACAGCATTTCGTTAAAACTTAAAACACCATTCACATCTTTGTGGCAGCAAACATTAGACAACCATTCATAATATGCAAACACGAATTAAACCAACCAATACTCATGTAACACAACGAAAATTCTGATTATCTCTAGATGGGGACACAAAAGTTCAAAATCTTTAGCATTCGATTACAAAGCACAAAATGAGCATAAAATGGAAATCAAGCATCCCTAGATTCTCGAAAACCTGATGAAGGGGGTCTTCACTTCTTCCTCTCAGCACCACCACCCCTGCAAGTACGAAACAGCAAAACTCAGTCAAAATGTCAAGCAAATCGATGAAAGAATCTAAAGTAGCACCACTAACAAATAAATAGTGGGTTAAACTTCAATGCAACGAATGAACTAATAGATTATACAGGGTATGGTACTTGTCAAACACAAGAGTCTACCCTATTCACAATACACCATAAAGCACAGTACCAAACAAACACAGAAAGGACGGGAATGAGAATAACATCTCACCTAATCTTCCTGTTAATGCCGGCCAATTCATCTCTCTTCTTCTTTGCCCTTTTGTGGGTTCCAAGCTTTCGCTTAGCCACCTTAAGAGCACGCTTGTCCTTGCTGACTTTCAACAGCTCCATGATCCTCTTCTCATAGGGAGCAAAACCAGCAACTTCCCTGATGAGACTCCTCACAAAATTCACTCTCTTGCTAGTTTTCTACGATCCAAAGTAAAGGAGGTAAGAAAAAAGTTAATAAAATCCAAAATTACATTATTAAATCTCAAGTAACTACACGTAATAACACAAAAACAGTGACGAATTCCCACAGTCAAACGATTCAGAAAACAAACAAAACCATACCCAGAAACTTCTCATACAACAAATCATATCTAATCAAAAAAGCCATCCTCTACATGATTCAAACCAGCTTGTTTTACGACATAAAAAACAAAAACACACCCCGAAACTTCTCATAGAACAAATCAAAACTAATAAAAAAGACCATCCTCTACATCATTAAAACCAGCTTGTTTTACGATATAAAAACAAAACACGAACCAAATTCAAAACTTTAAACGAGTGAATCTAAATCTAACAAAAAGCTACTTTGTCAGCTACTCTGCCATACAAAACTAAATATTATCATTGAAGGAGGGTTCAATCAAATAAGTCGCAAAAGATCAGAACCAAAAAAAACAAAAAAGAAAACGTACCCCTTTCCTGGAAGAAGGGCGAAGAGCCTGCTCACGCTTGGTGACAACATGACCCCTGTTGAGCCCAACGAAAATCCCGCTCTTTGCTGGCGGAGGAACCATTTCCTGCAAACCAAACCCAAACAAAAACCAGTAGATCTATCAATTAACCATCACGACTAATCTTAGAAGAGCATCACTAGTTTAGTTTGGTGATGTAGCTTAAGGATGAACCGTAGAAAGTAGATGGAGAAGAGATGATGGTACCTTTCGGCGACAATGGGAGAGCGGCCACAAGGATTTAGGTTTTAGGTTATGGAGAGGAATACAACAAAACCCTATGCGGTCGCCTATTTATATAGTGGCGAGTACGCGTTGCCCTACTCTGCGCTACGCCAAACGGCGGCCCTTTTTGTGTGTTGGGTTTGCTTGTCTTTCCCTTCGAAAAAGTGGGCTCTCTGGGCTTGGGTCTCTAGTCACTGGGCTATAGAATCCTAACAGTTAGGGCCTGTTTAATAGCCCAGTTTTTTTAAAATGTTTTTGGATACAAGTTATTGTCAGTTTTTGTTTCATAATTCATAGTTGAAATACATGTTTACCTATAGGAAATTATATATTTTAAAGTAAAATTATTTTTTACTAATTTTTGAAATAATATAAAACAAAAAAATATTTTTTTTGGTTCCTTTAATTCCAATTTTAAAATTCAAAAAATTATTTCAGTGTCAATAATATTAAAAAAATTACACTCACCCACCATAACCAATTTTGCGATCCAGGTCGAATTAGGATTAGTGAAGTTTAAGCTCCGAATAATAGATGTAAAAGAAAAAAATAATATTAAAAAAATTGAAAAGGTTGAAAAATCTTCTCTGCCATCTTTGTACTTTTTGGTTTAAAACCGGGAGGTATATTAAAAATATACTTGAGCTGATGACATGTTTAGGAGTCGGTAGCTCAAATCGACTCCTAATTAGCACAAGCATTGGACTAGTACAACGACATGGAAGACATAGTGAATGATAACAACTCGAAAAATCGAGAACTAGGGAACTAGTAAAACAACAAGATAATTACTAAACAGAGTTGGTATGAGACTCTCTACTCATGGCGGGATATCCACTTGTCGCGCCCTTCCCGACCCAGCCTTGAGGACATCGGGCGAGATGATCATTCGATGGCAGTCTTCTGAGAGCACCACTGCCGTGTGATTCTGGGATCGATGGGGCCGAGCGTGAGTAGATGGGTTGAAATTGGAGGAGATGATAGGATAATTGGTAGGGGGTGGGGGGCGAGAGGGGCCGACATCTGGGGTATCAAAAGTAGGGGGATTGGTTGGGACATTAGACACATCTTTAAGGGTTTGTCGTCGAGGGTTATCCCTAGCTGCAAGTTTTGGTATATTTAAAGGCTGGGTTTTCTTGATGGATTGCTTTTGGAGTCTCATAGGTTGTTTACTAGATGGCTTCCTAACAGGCCCGTCCCGAATAAAGTCTTGCAGAGTGGGTAGTGCGGGGGGTGTACCTGATGGATCTTGGGCCTCAATGGTGGTTGTAGGTTGTGAGGGTGGAACGGTGGTGGACGTGTTTAGTGGCAGGGCCTCGGGCATCGTCTCTGTAGTATGGGGAGATGCAACAGGGACAGAACGATGGGTCGGTATGAGATCCTCCTAGGGAGATTGGCTGAGGATGTGGAACCTATTTTGTAGGCTGCTGGAGGTAGCGGGTGGCGAAGGCACTACTGGGCGGACCAGTTGCCGCTGGGATGGGCGTTTGGAGCGTTTCGAAACATTCATCCAGGCGCCCCTCCCATTGTGTGACTTGGCGACCGAAGCCTCAACATCCATAGGAGTTGTTGAAGACGTGCCTATGGTAGGGTGTGGGCTATGGACAGCTTCCGGACAAGCTAAGATACTGTGACCTGGTGTCCCACAGATAAAACAAATATCGAGCAAGCCCTCATAACCAACCTTTAAGGGTTCGCCATCCAGATATACTTCCCCTTTCAAGGGTTTTGTTAAATCAAGGCATACCGCAACTATAGCAAATTCGGCTCGACTAGGGTTAGAAGTATTACCGTCAAGCTTAACCGTTCTTCCCACCATGTTGCCAAGTTGACGCAGAATTAGGGAGTGATATCGGTTTGTTGGGAAGTTGGGAAATTGGATCCACGCCACTATGGAGTCAATTGTCCTGGTAGATGCTCGGAAGTTCGGAGACCAGGGTTGCACACTAAGGACACTACCATAGATGCTCCAGGGTCCGTCAGTCAAAACATGGTCATAGTCCTCCGATGCCCAAAACCGCACCAAGTAAAAATTATTTTCAAGATTGATGATCTTAAAAGGTCCCGTTGGCTTCCAAAAGCGTTGTAATTGTGCATGCAGAGCTGTGAAACTGATGTATCGCCCGTATAATTTGATCACCACCGCGTTTTCCCACTGTTTGTTCAGCCGAGCTTTGAAACCGATGCCATCTTTGTACTTTAAAAATACCAATTTTAATCTTAAAACTATTCTAGAAATTAGCTAGTATACTAATAATGTGTGTACGAATATGTTACATATTTTCTTTTTAGTTTATATAATATTTTTTAAAAAATTCAATATATTCTTTTTGTCACTAAAAAGTAGTTTTGTAATTATTGAATTGAAAAAGATAAATATTCAAAAAAATTATCGTTACTATTATAATAAGTAAAAAGCAGTTATGACTCTCATAGTCTCTTACAAGACAACCTAGTATACATGAAAACTAAAAGACTGAAACACCCCGACCAATAATTACCCGTCAAACAGTATTCACCATAAAACAGTGCCGACACGTGGCACAAACAGTGTATATATCAGAGAATTGGCCCAACGGCCCAACATCAAAACACTCGATTCCGGTAAACAATAGCACAACGGAAGCAATTATAATCTCAATATCATTATATGCAAAATCCGATGCAAACTAATGGATCCGAGTCCTGCCCGAGCATGAAACGCCCCGACCCGTATTTACCATACATAGTAAACACGTGCCGGAACTGTAACGACCCGACCAAACAAAGCCCAACATACAGTGAACAAACTTAACAAATGGCTTAGCAGTCCAATAAGCTGGCTCAAAAGCCCAATATCAAAAATATGCAACTGGCCGAAGCCCTGGCTCATCAGCCCAAAATATAAACAAGTCACCCGAATCCCGGGAACATCAACAATAACACAACCGGCCCAAGGCCCAACAACAACAATAAACAGCACAGCGGAAGACTTAATAACTCACAAAGACACTGTATGCGACACTGATGCAAACTATGGTTCCGAGTCCTGTCCAAGGGATAACGCTGCAGCCTGTTTGGAATGCACCATACCTGAACCACAAATCACTCAACCTCCGGGATGAAAGCCCGCAGGTGAGGGGTGAGTCCGAAGTGCCCACCAATCATGGATAGACAATCAATATGCAACACTATAAATTACTCAAGGTCGAAAACAAGCATAGCGGCCAAAATACACCAATCCAAAAGACTCGACCCAAAACTGGTCCAAGACCAAAAAGACTTAAACAAAAATCCAATTTCCAATTTTATCTTTCCGGGCCCCGTCACGGATAAGCTAGGGGTTAGACCTGGTTCTCAACATATTTCGAGTGCCAGATCAAATCCAAGAGAGCCCAGGGATCGACATCCCAAAATAGTAACCCAGGGATAGACATCCCAAATATAATCACGGGATAGACATCCCAAGCATAAACATGCTTATCACAAGTAACCCAGATCATGGCCACCACAAAACAGTCTTAAACCAACGAGTCGTACCACTACTTACCACGTGACAATTATATTATCATTATCCAAAATGCAAATCTCAGGGATCAACATCCCTCACCAAAACACCGGGATAGACATCCCAATCCAAAACCGAGGATCGACATCCTTATCACATTTTATTATTTATTTCATTATTCTTTATACCAAAAAGACACAGTGTTAAACACCCAAATACTCGATGCACGGGGATAAACATCCCAAAATCAAATCATGGGGATAAACATCCCAAAAACAATCAAGACACTGGGATGAATATTCTGAATCAAATCACAACAAATGCAGCAATCAACAGTGCAACAATCATCAAACACAACAACCGAGTAATATAGGCACATATTGAAGGAAATCCATCATCACCTTAGCCGATTACTCAACTCTGAAGACAATGACCGGTCCTAAGCCGACTCCTCGGGAAACTGCCCGATACCCAAACCTATACAGCAAAACAACATGCTCACATAAATGCACATAATCGGTATGCTATAATGCCATAATCTGTAAACATCCCCGGTTATACGTCATTATCCTTATAAAATTATCTTTTACCACAATTAAACCTTTTCCGAAAATAATATATCGTTTGTATATAAGGTTACAAAAATATATTTCCAAAATTATATCTATTTTTATTTTCCAGAATCTTTTTTCTAAATTATTTGATAAAAATAATTATTATTATCACTTATATTCTTTTCCAAGAGTATTAGTTATCATAAAATAGTCTTTCTAGAAGTGAAACACATATGTCTATATATATATATTTTGCTGGTAAAGCATTTACAATATATATATCTTTAAGGTATTTACTATAATCATGTTGTAATTATCTTAACCTCCTGAAAATGTTGTAATAGGGTAATTACTCCATTTATTATATTTTTTTCTCCAAATATAGTTATATACCATATTTATTTCCAAAATATTTTCATAGTATATATACCCCTCTCAAAAATATTTTTATATTTATTTAACTCAACTTATATTTTTCCATAAGGTATTTATCATCATTTGTTTTTTTTCCTAGGAGATAATCATATACATATATTTATGTATATATTTTCCAAAAATATATTCCCATATATAATTATCATTATTATGTATATTTTCTTTTTGGAAAGTATCCATAGTATATAGTATAGCATTTTTTCCAAAGGATACAAATCATATTATAATTACTTTGATTTCCCAAAATAGTATTATATCAAGTATTATATTTTCCAGGAATTAATATGTCAAAATATTTATTTGCAGAATATATATATATATTCTTTATTTTATTCTTATTTTCCAGAAGTATAATTATTTTTGTATAAAATCATTTTTTTTTAAGAGACTGGCCATGAACAGTGCTAGCCCAGGCCAAGGCAGGGAGCCCAGTGTAGGCCTGCCAAGGCCCAGCCTAGCGCCAGCCCACAGTCCCAACCCAAACCAAATCCGGTGAGACCCATAACCAAATATTTCAGCCCATCAACCCAAGACTATAAGCCCACTTCCCTTAAGGATCAACCCATCACGTGATTAAACTCACCCTTGACCCGGTTAATCTTATTTGCTGCAACTAGGTGGCTGATGGCGGCACGATGGACGAGAGCGAGGACGGGTTACTGGCGGCAGTGTGAGGGAAGGAAACCGATCGGTGATGCTGCTACTGCTTCGTGGCGGCGGCGCGTGTATCCAGCAATAAGGCGACGAGGAGGCCAGCCCACTGCTTCTTGGCTCGGTGTCGGCGTCATCGATGGGTGACAGGTGCGGTGTGGCAGCGCGGAAAAGAGGAGTACGCAGGCGGCGACGGCTGGAACAAGGCCAGTGGCAGCACGTGGAGAAGAAGATGGTGGTGCGTTGGCGGCTGTGCTCGTCGTGCAGGCGGGGGCGGCAGTTGCAGGTGGTGGAGCCGCGACTTGTCTGTCGCGCGTGAGGTGGACGGCGAGCGAGGAAGGAGGGAAGGAGAGGAGGAAGGGTGGCAGTCGGCTGTTGGTGGTGGTGTCTGAGGTGCTGTTGTCTCGGGTGGTTGGTGGTGTGTGTGTGGGTCGGTGTCGGGCGGTGGTTGCAAGAGGAAGAAAAGGAGAAGGTGGGGGTGGGGTGCCCAAAACGACGGCGTTTGCTTGTGTGTGTGGGTTTGTTTTCTCTTTTCTGGTTTGTGAGTGAGGGATGGGTGCTGGGTTTATGGGTTTGCAGGCAGGAGGATGAAAATGTACTGGGTGGTGCAGGCAAGAAATCACGAGTCAACAAGAGAAGGCAGGTCACAGGCGACACAGGAGAAAAGAAAGCGCCGCCTGTATTATTGCCACAATAATGCAGGCGTGTCCAAACCGGACCAGAAAATAACTACATACCCCCTTAGTTATTTTCCGGTATGACTTTTCTGAGGATTCCGGGACCCGAAAAATACCAACTTAGGTCCGAGAAATCAAAGGAAAAATCTCGAGCGCGGGAAAAACCTCGGTTACGAAAAACGACGCTCGATTTACCTTGAATTAATTACCCAAGATTAATTCAACGGTAAATCACTGTAAAAAGACTTTTACAGTCCTGGTAAAAATACCAAATTTTTTAGCCGGGCTGTTATAGTGCGTATGCCACAGCCGCCAGAATGCATCGTACCTGAACCACAAATAACTCAAGCTTTGGGATGAAACCCCGCAGGCGAGGGGTGAGTCCGAAACGCTCACCGGTGCCTTTAAGCACAATCATGGATAAACAGAAATATGCGGCGACTATAAAACTCAAGGAAAACAAACAGGCAACAACAACCACAACATACCAAACCAAAGACTCGACCCAAACAAACCAAAGACTTTATTATTATTCCAATTTTTTCTTCCGGGCCCCGTCACGGATAAGCTAGGGTCGTACCAGGTTATCAACCTGTTCTTGGTGCTAGATCAAAAAGAACCTGGGATCAACATCCCAATCAAACCGGCATCAACATGCCCATCACAAGTAACCCAGATCATAGCCACCATAAAACAGTCTCAAACCATCCGGTCGTACCTCTACTTACCACGTGACAATTAAGTCATATTCATTCCAAAACCAAATCACAGGAATCGACATCCCAAACCCAAAACCAAAAGACACGACTCACTCATTAACTTTTCCAATTTTAATATCTAGGCCCCGTTACTGGACAAGCTAGGGTCATACCAGGTTATCAACTATTCCAGGTGCCAGGCCAAAATGAAACCCGGAATCAACATCCCAATAAACCAAACCAATCCGGGATCAGCATCCCAATAACCAAACCAAACCGGGATCAACATCCCAAACCAAGTAACCGACCATAACACCACAGAATTAGTCACAAACCATCTAATCGTACCACTATTTTCCACGTGACAATAAAATCATCATCTCAAATCAACTTCCAATTTCCCTTTTTCTTTTTCCCAATTATCCAATTTAACCATAGTTAACAGACCAATCCTCTGTTAACAACCAACATCAACAACCATACAATAACCATGGATACCAATAACAATCAACTCAACAGTTCAATTAAGCAATCACAGGCAATTCCGATTAGCCAACCACAACACAATCTAACAACAACAACAACAATAACCATATCATCAAATATCCAGCAACAATATAGATATCAGCACACAACTGTTCAATCATCAACAAAGCACATCCAAGTATCAAGAACACACAACAGTATTATAGGCAACATATCAAGGGTTATCCATCCTCACCTTAGTCGATTATCAGTTACGGAATCCTCAACAGGTTCCAAAGCCAGTTCCACAGGAACTGCTCGATACCAGCTCCTATATACCAAATAACAAACATGCTCACATAAGATGCACATAATCGGTATACTATGACATACTAGAAACTGCAAATTAAACATCATCCCCCTCGGTTATATTTCATAAATTTATCTTTAACCGTTTTTAAAACCTTTTCCAAAAATAATATATCGTACGTATATTTGAATATTACATCGGTATTTAATACTTTAATATAACTCTTTTCAAAATATTTTTATAAAAATAATTATAGTTTTCCCAAAATATAATCACCATAATTTTCTAGAAAAGATAACATATGTATATATATTTTCCAAAATATTAAATCAAAATATCTTTAGAAAACCCAATCCAGAAAAATATAATCATATAAACTCATTTTCTGAAAATAAATACGAATTATAAATATACATATATATTTTCCAAAGATAAAATATATTTCCAAACCATAATAATATCAACATAATTTTATATTTTTGGAAATATAAATTATGTATACCATATATATTTTTCCAAAGGTAGTTCCATAATTTTCTAGAAAAATAATAACTTATATATAATTTTCTAGAATATATATATCATGGTATAAAACATAATAATAATTCTCAAAACAAAATATAGTTATTTAATTTTCAAAAATTAACCAACATATATATTTATATATTTTTTTTCCAAAACCATAGTTAAACTTACCATATTTTTCAAAATATAAGTATATATATTTTTCCAGAATATATATATATATATACTTTAACCAAAACCCGGTCAAGGCCAACCCAACCAGGTTCGCGACCCGGTCGTGACCCGCCCAAAAGAAACGGGTCGCTCACCTACAGCGACAACGACGGTGCGAGGAAGACAAGGCGAGCGCGGCAGGAAGATTGAGACGCCCCGACACGTATTTACCCAGCCTCAGTAAACACGTGCCAGAACTATACAAACAGTAAAAACAACATGAAACCGGCCCAATGGCCCAAAGAAAATATTAATGAATATATCAGAGGAACCGGCCCAACGGCCCAATGTCACATCATAAACATCAAAAATCTGGCCCAACATCAAAACACGTCACCCGAATCTGGGAACCCAAATTATAGCACAGCGGAAGCATTTATAATTTCAATACCAACATATGCAAAATCCGATGCAAACTAATGGATCCGAGTCCTGCCCGAGGGTACACTGCAGCTTCCCATGTGTGTTCCTGTACTCAACACAAATCAAACTACGTGACCGGGTCACGCAGGCGAGGGGTGAGTCCGAAGTGCTCACCGGGTAAAATCCATAAGTAAAGATAGATATACAAGCAACCAATAATAACCAAGTCACAGAAAATTTCTCAATCGATAGTAACAAGCGAAAGGTGTTCTGTGTTTCCCTAGACACACTAATCCAATTTTATTAACAGGGCCCCTATCACTAGTTAAATGTTGGCCGTCGCCAGGTAGTCAAGCTAGCTAGCCTGTGGACCCCGCCCTGGTACCTCCACGTATAACTGGCACAGACATGGAGCAGACCCCAAGAACACTCTCCCCCAACGCCTAAAATAAAAATTGGTACAGACAAGGAGCAGACCCCAAGCACACTCTCCCCCAGCACCATAAAATAAAAGACTACCATCTGGCTGTTCCAACATTTAACTGTGACTTGCTAGACGTCTAAGTGTTTCAATTTTATTATTTCCTTCTTTCTCAACTTGCTTCCACGTTACTATTAACCGTCTACTATTCATTATCCCGAGCAGGCTCACGGCCTCTCAGCTCGTCTGGATAATACAAACTTAACCAATCTATTATCACATAATAGTACCCCCGGTACTTAATGCACACAATTCTCACAGTGAACAACAACAATAAACTTACTTTTACCAACCATTTCAACATCATCAATAACATCAACAACCAATCACAGTCACAAAAGTAGTATCATACCAGCAAATATCATACATGGTAAACAAACAGCAACTTGATATCACGGACAGTATATAAATATTTACTTATCCTCACCTGATATGCCTTGAAAGCTGGTATATGATATCTCGTCGTCATTCTCGTTCCTATATTTATAACAACATAATTATTTATAATGCACAACAAGAATGATATGCATGAGAATTTCGAATTAATCATTAGTCAGCTCATCCTACACAAGGTCTATTATCATCATTTTAATCTGTTTCCCACAAAAAGCTATAATCATCAAATGATTAATATAAGCTAATAAAAGTATCGCGGGCCTTCATAAATGTTAAATGATTCTGTGAAGACGCAATTAAATCAGGCATAGTGTAGGGCCTTTATCTTTACTAAAAGCTAGTGATAATCATAATCTTACTATATATATAGTACCGTTCAAATTATTGGCCATCCTAATCATTTTATTGTCTCCCTTGACCATTTGATTATTCCCCAACTTCAAATAATCAAATCATCAACCCAATAAAACATTAGTAAGGTCACTAGCCATTTTAATTATTTTATGTACCAGCTTCTTAATCCACAAAAAGAATTATTAATTATATCTATTATTATGAAGGCATTAATCAAATCCTGCAACGTAAAGAAATCCCTTAGTTGCAACATAACTTACCCAGACCATTTAGTTAATCAAACTATTAACTTACCAAAAACCTAGATTAATTATATACTCCAAATTTTAATAGCCCACAATTATTTTCTCGTCCAAAAGTTTCAGCCCATGCCATGGACCAAACCAAGACTTTCAGCCCATCGCATATTATTTATCAGTCCATTACTTTGAGTTAAACTCACCATTAGTGAAATTTAATTCAGCAGCAAAGGCCAAGGTTGAAGACGTCCTCGATAGTGGCACGACGGCGAGGGCGAGCTGCGGCGTAAGGACAAGGAGGACAGGTCGCGGTAGTTCGATGGCGACTCCCTGGTGGCGGCGAGTATGCGAGCGGCGCGGGGAGGAGAGGAAGGAGAAAAAAAAGGAGAGGCGATGGCTTGTGGCGGCTGACGTGAAGAGGACGGCGTCGTGGCGGTCCTGTGGAGGAAGCGAGGCTCGCGGCGTCGACTGGAACGAGGCGAGTGGCAGCACGTGAAGAGGTAGATGGTGGTGCGTTGGTGGTTGTGCTCGGCGTGCAGGCGGGCGGCAGTTGGGTGGTTGATGGTGTGCTTGGTTGTTGTTTTTTTTTTTTTGGTTGGTTTTGTGTGTAGAAGGCATGACTGGTTTTGCAGGGAAAGAACGGGAAAATGAACTGGGTTATGGTGTTTTGCAGGAGGAAGACTGAGGGAAGGTGAAGGCTGGTATGGTGTGTGTGCGTGTGCACTGGAAGCAGGGAAGAGGAAGAAAAAGAAACGCGAGTTAGGCGATGCAGAAAATCACGGGTGACACAGGAAGAAAAAGAAAGGTGCCGCCTGCATTATTGCCTCAATAATGCAGGCATGTCCAAACCGGACCAGAAAATAACTGCTATACTTCCTTAGTTATATTTCTGGTGTGATTTTCTGAGGATTCCAGGACCTGAAAAATACCAACTTTGGTCCGTAAAATCCGCGAAAAAATCCCGAGCACGGGAAAAACCTCGGTTTCGAAAAACGATGCCCGATTTACCTTGAATTAATTACCAAAGATTAAATTCAAAGGTAAATCACTGTATAACGACTTTTACAGTCCCGGTAAAAATACATTTTTACCGGGGCTGTTACAAAGACAAGCGGCATGAGGCGACTCTGGGGGTGGAAAGAAGGGCGCGGCGGCATCGGCAGAAGGCGAAAGACGCAAAGAAGCTGGATCCGCCGGGTTCTGTCGCGGGTCATCCACTCCTGGAGGCGCGTCTAGCGGCAGAAGGAGGAGGAAGCGACGGCGTCGAGCTCGCGACGGCACGGCGAGCTCGCGACGGCACGGCGAGCATACGGATGAGGGAGGTGGCACGAGACACGGCGCCGATCTCTTCGACAAGCACAGTGACCCGGGGAGAGGAAGGTGGCTACTGTTCACTCCTTCCTTTTTTTTTTGGGTTTTTTTTCTTGTTGTTTTTTCTTTCTTTCTTTTTTTTCTTTTCTGTTTTTTCTTTATTTTTCCGATTTTATCTTCTCTTTTTATTTTATTTTATTTTATTTTTTTCTTATTTTCTCCTCTTAGTTTTTTTTTTCTGTTTTTCTGTGTTTTGTTTTTTTTTTCTTTTCCTCTCTTTTTTTTCCTTCTCTTTTTTTCTTTTCTCTCTCTTTTTTTTCTCCTCTTCTTCTCTTCTCCTGCTTTCTTCCTCTTTATAATGTTGTGCACAGCAGCAAAGGTGGCGCCGCCTTGCATTATTGAGTGTCCAGACCGGACCAGAAAATAAGTGATATACCTCCTTAGTTATATTTCTGGTGTGATTTTTTGATGATTCCGGGACCCAAAAAATACCAACTTTGGTCCTTAAAGTCCACGGAAAAATCCCGTGCTCGGAAAAAACCTCGGTTTCGAAAAGCGATGCCCAATTTACCTTGAATTAATCACCCAAGATTAAATTCAAAGATAAATCACTGTATAACGGCTTTTACAGTCCGGTAAAAAATACCAAATTTTTACCCGGGGTGTTACAAAGACAATATGAGAAAATAATGAGAAATTGTGGGGATATCAACAAATAAGAAACATAATCTATATATCCGAAGCAAAAACCAATTTAGAGCCAGCTAATGTTTAAGTATCATAGATGAATAATTTTGACATGATTAGCTAGCTATAGTGAAGAAAAATATTTATTTAGAACGAGTTAACGGTTTTGGTGTAAGTGGTAACTGGTAAGGAGCTTAATATTTTTACAAGTTATCCTACTTTATATATTGAAAATGTAACACTGAGAGAACCGTCATCATATCATAATAGGCTCGGTAGTTTCTGGATCAGCTCTATGGATTAGGTGTAACAGCCCGGGAAAAATTTAAATTTTTACCGGGACTGTAGAAGTCGTTATACAGTGATTTACTGTTGAATTAATCTCGGGTAATTAATTCGAGGTAAAACGGGAGTCGTTTTTCGAAACCGAGAGTTTTCCCGCGCTCGGGAGCATCTTCCTGACTAACCGAGCCTCGGTTTCCAGTTCCGAGACTTGGACGACGTTCAGGGGAATTAATCGGATTTTCCGAGCCCAAGTTGTATTTTTGGACTCGGGACGGAATTTGTCGGAATGACGGGAGTATCCCTGCGTCTACGGGATTCCGACGCGAGAATCCGGACCCGCCAACGAGCTTGCCCGAGCCACTCTTCTTCCTCCTCTCTCCTTTCTCTTCCTCTTTCCCGGCTACACTTTTCCTCTCTC
>JAKUCV010002907.1:0-46350 GCA_028386065.3 Turnera subulata
AGTGTTATGGTTGAATATATCACTGTTTATCTTTCGTCGGTGAGCGTTTCGGACTCACCCCTCGCCTGCGGGGTTTCATCCCGTAGGATGAGTTGTTTGTAGTGCAGGAACGTACCGGGCGAGCTGAAGCGTATCCCTTGGACGGGCTTGGATCCATAGGTTGCATGTGTCGCATACAGTGTTAGTTATTTAAAGTCTTTCGCTGTGCATTGTTTTCGCTATCATTGGGCCATTGGGCCGGGATTTATTATTTATGATGTTTTACTATTTTGGGCCGTCGGGCCGAGTATATGTTGTACACACTGTATGCTTGGGTTTATTGGGTTGGGTTGTCACAGTTTCGGCACGTGTTTACTGTGTACGGTAAATACGGGTCGGGGCGTTTCAAACCCACTCAGGCTCTTAAAAGTTAAAATCAGCTAAGGAGCCACTAGTTTATGATTCATTATTTTAATTTAGGATTACAGGATTTAGAGATTTTAGAATTTAAAATTTTTAAGATTTAAGAATTTTAAGAATTAAATTTTTAGGATTTAAGGTTTTGAGGATCTTAAGATGTATAGTTTTGTTTTTAGGATTTTTTTTTGGTATATAGTCTAAGATATAGAGTTTTAGGATTCGGAATTTAAAAGTTTACTGTTTAGTGTTTAAGTTTTAAGATTTAGAATTTTAGGATCTAGGAATTAATTTTTATAGTTTTAAAATTTAAAAATTTGAAGGTATAGGATTTTTAAATTTAAGAGCTTAGGGTTCATAAGTTTAGGATTTATGGTTTGAAATTTTTAGGATTAATGTTTTAAATTTTAGGGTTTAGAATATTTTTTGCTTTAAGGTTTAGAGTCTACATTTAGGGTTTAAAAATTTATAGTTTAATTAATTAAAGTTAGGATTCAAGGTTTAAAGTTTAGAAGATTTTAGTTTAAAATTTAGAATTGTTTTTAGGGGATTTATGTAAATTTTAGAGTTTAATATTTTTTAGAACTTAAGTTTTTTAGGATTCAAGGACTTAATTTTATTAAAATTAAAATTAAAGGACCTTAATAGCTATTTTACAGTGCTGGTTGACCAAAAAGTTATACACTTATTGTTAACAGAAAGTTAGTTTAGGACTTATTTGAATCACTAATAAATGATTTAGAACTTGAATATGTAATTTTCAAGGTATAGGATTTAATTGAGGAATGACGTAAAGGTTTAGGACTTGAGATGTACTCATCCCTTTTGAAATGTCACATGACCTTGTACTTGGCTCCTTTAATGTTAATTTTTTTTTTTTTGTAAGTGCATCATGGCAAGTCTTTCCTCATTTCACGGCTGAACACAAGCATCGCTGCTAGGCTTGCTCGCATTACCTAGCAAACTGTTCATAACTTGCCATCCATATATGGTGAAAAATTTTGTTGCACATTCTTTTATATTTTTACTATATTGATAGGCTTGACCGCCTTACACAGCAAACCATTCATAACTGACGCTCCATGTAAGGTGGGAAAATTGTTGCACACTCTTTAATAATTTTAGAAGAAATGTCAAGTGCATGAACTATCACACCAACGCAATCATTCTAAAATATGATGGCTCTTTTCGTAAGATTAATTAGAACACTGTGGTTGACTCTTAGGATGTGTGTTATATAGTTTGGTTCTTGTGATGTTACTCCTTCCATATTTTGCAAATGATTGTGGCATTTCCATTACTGAGTCAGTAGGCTTATTACATTATATTTTCCCTTTGGAAGAGAGTTGCAAAGGCTACTTGCCCTTTTGAAGAGTTACAAAGGATGAAGCAGGTGAAGGTTCCCATAACTAACTAATATATTCTCAAAAAAAAAAAAAACCATAACTAATATGGTAAAAAGGATGAAGCAGGTGAAGGTTCCCAATTCCCATAACTAACTAATATACAAAAAAAAAAAACATAACTAATATGGTAAAAAGGATGAAGCAGGTGAAGGTTCCCAATTCCCATAACTAACTAATATATTCTCAAAAAACAAAAAAAAAATCCATAACTAATATGGTAAAAGTCTAAAAGATAAAGTCCATCAAGGCACATGTCACCAAACTATAGTGAGCGCCTGAGGTTCCTGGTTCTCTTCTTTTTTTCACACCGCCTCACCTCTCTTTTAAATTACCCCTACGATTCCTACAAAATGACAGATATGCTGCCACTCTCGAGTCTCACTCACTCTCACCACGAGAGAGAGGGTAGGTGCATTCCTCCAGTAACCATAGTTGTAACCGTCTAACCACGGTTAACAATCACACTCACACCACCACCCAGCCCTTTTTAAGTACCCTCCAAAAACCGTCTCCCCCCCACTGGCGCTTCTCTCCTCTCTGTTCTCTCATTTTCTTTTCGTTCAAATTTTCAAAACAAACCTCTCTTTCTCTCTCGCCCTCCCTGTGTCCCCCAAAACCCCCAAACAGCTGGAGCTCATAGCAGAAACCTCTACAACAATGGTGAGCAAAGAGAAACCAAACCTCCACATTCTCCATCCCGCGATCATTTTAAGTTCCATTCCGCTTAAATCTCTCTCTGCCTTTCTTCCTCTAATGTTTGTTGCTTGCGTTTTCTACTGGTTTCCAGGTTGTCGCTCAGAAACTGAAGGAAACGGAGATCACCGAGCAGGACTCACTCCTTCTGGTCATACTCTAAACTCACTGCAAAAAAAAACTCTGCGTTTTGTGCATTTTCTGTGGCTACTTGTGGTGATGTTGCTCTGTTTGTTTTTGGTCTTCTCCAGCTAAATTTATCGTTCTTGTTGTTATGATTTTCTGAAATCAACGCCTGCGTTTTGTTTGCCGTTTTGCTTGGGGAAAAAACACTTGCGATGCCGGATACTCTTCCGCTACCTCTTCTTTCATTTGTTGGTTATACTCGAAAGCATGTACAAGCTCGATCGCCCGGTTTTGGATGATTTTCCTTTCTCGTTTTTTCAAATTTCTCGTAATCTTGTCGCCATTGTCAGCTTGTTTATGCTTTGTTAGTTTTGAAATCGCGACTTCAATAGGCTTTTGCCTTTTGTATTTAGCTTCATTTTCGTTTGCTATTCTGATTTTTTTGATATTTTTCTTCTGGAGATATTGTTAGATTATCAGATCTGGAGCTTTTGAGTCATATCACTTCATCGGCGGTGTTACTGTTTTCTCGGTGTTTAGCAATAGAAAATGGATTTCACGTTGCTTGATTGCGTCTTTTGTTTTTGTTTTTGAGTAGACTCGGAACCTGCTTCGTATTGCGATTTTCAATATCAGTTACATAAGAGGCCTGTTTCCAGAGAAGTATTTCAATGACAAGTCTGTTCCCGCTTTAGGTAAAACTTCCTTCCCTTGTGTATTTTTTCTTTCTCAAAATAAAATGGTTGTGATTTTTTTTAAAAAAACTCTTTGAAATATGTTTTTTATGACGTCAAAAACAGAGATGAAGATCAAGAAGTTGATGCCTATGGACGCGGAGTCTCGTAGACTGATTGATTGGATGGAGAAAGGCACGTTGATTTTTTTTTTTGGGAGATTATAGAATCTTATTCGTATTTTCGAGGCTTACGCTTCAAGTTGAATTTCACCGTTTATCTCGTTTCTGTTTTGCAGGTGTCTATGATGCTTTGCAGAAAAAATACCTGAAGACGCTTTTGTTCTGTGTCTGTGAGTCAATTGATGGTCCGACGATAGAAGAATACACATGTAAGTGAGATTTCTATATGATTCTGCCATACTCTTGGATGGGTCTGTGAGTCATTGAAGGAATCATTGATTCTTTGCTTGAGGAAAAAAGAAAAGACAATGAAGAGAATAGACTAATTATGGATGGGTCGTCACTGTATTTTAAGAATTATTTGTTTCTATATTTCTTATTTGGATGCACTGTTGGGATGGTTTCAGTGGTGATATAACTTTCCTATTGCAGTTTCCTTCAGTTATTCTAACTCTGATAGCCAAGAGGTGTCAATGAATATTAATCGATCTGGAAACAAGAAACAAGGAGGGACATTCAAGTGCAACTCTACTGAAGAAAT
Source organism: Turnera subulata (assembly GCA_028386065.3). Classification (NCBI taxonomy): domain Eukaryota; kingdom Viridiplantae; phylum Streptophyta; class Magnoliopsida; order Malpighiales; family Passifloraceae; genus Turnera; species Turnera subulata. Next base: position 4,019 of record JAKUCV010002907.1, read on the forward strand.
CACTCCCAATCAGATGAGGTTACATAGAAATGAGAGTTAAACTTGAGTATGAATATTTCATTTTTGTCTTCAAACTTAAATGAGTGTTTTTTTGGTCGATAAACGTCTTCAGGAGTTCTGCTTGTAAAATGGTTCGGACATTGGTTCAGTTGATGAGAACCCTGGACAGGATGCCTGAAGAGGTAATTAAATCCATTCACCTTATAAAATTTGAATACCTTGATTGTGGGATGAAACAAACTGCCAGCACCGTGGATGCGTTTACTTATACAGCTGTCCACTTAAACTGACTAGTTATCTTTTCGTCTGTTTCAGCGCACGATATTGATGAAACTACTCTACTATGACGATGTGACGGTATGACGTGAAACAACAATTTGTTTATATTGGTCTTCGTAGCTTCACAATTTACCAGTGTGTCTGTGATTTGTTTCTGTATTTCTTTGAATTAAGCATTGGTGGTTTACTTTAATTTTTGTTAAGCATTGGTCGCTTAATTTATTTTTCTTCCACCTGTAAGTTTTATTGTGCCGGACTAGTTTGGACTTTGAATGGATGGATTAACGGAAACAAAAAATTTCAATTGTTGTCTTTGTAATGCATGATGCAACTAAAACTTATACACATCTTTATATCTGGATGCCGTACTTTTTTATTAAGGATCCTTACAAACGGTTCTTCCTCTAGAAACATGTTCACTTTGCTCACTGAATGAATGTATTGAACACTGAAAATTTCTACTTAATATTGTTTGATCATGCAGCCAGCAGATTATGAGCCTCCATTCTTCAGGGGCTGCACAGAAGAAGAAACCAATAATTCATGGACCAAACATCCTCTGAAAATGGAGGTTGGCAATGTCAACAGCAAGCATTTTGTACTAGCTCTGAAGGTTGGAATTGAACATTTTTCTGGCATGCAAAAATTCTCGTGTACGGTTAAGTTTAATATCAATTCCTTTTCATCTGGTAACTTATGCAGGTAAAGAGTGTGCTTGATCCCTGTGAGGATGAAAATGATGATATGGAGGAGGATGGAGTCAGCCTAGGAGCAGATTCTGCACAAAGGGATTATTCTTCTGATTCTGACAGTGAGGTGAAGCTGCAATACTGCTTCAATGTTGTGCTGTAACAGTCCCTTTAAAGTGCTACTGAGGTTAATTGATATAACCAACCAATTTAAAATGCTTCTACAGGTTAACCATTCACAAGAAGATGAATTCAGAGTTGTTCCAGTTGGTAATTACATGATTCTTTGACTATTGCTTCGTATACAGTTACCAGTTATTCGATGTTATCTGTGATTCTCAGTCAGCCACTAATTAGTACTTATTCTTGATAGATAACCAACAACCGGAGGAAGACAATGGCATGGTTGATGAAGGTAATGCACCGATTGGAGAAATACTAGGCTGTCTTTCTTACGTTGGAATTTATGCTTGGGCATGCAAAAGTGAGAAATTGCCGGAAGAATTTAGGAAGTTAGTTTTTCCAAAAGTTTCATGTCCTGTCGGTTTTCTCTTGGATGCCATCACAGTTTCTCATCCGATTCAACTTGACTGGGCTCTATGATCAATGAGTTGAATGTTTTGCAGAGAATACCCAGGACCCAGAGGAAGATGAGCAACAATTTTCTCGGGTGAAGGACTGGGTCAGCAGTCGTCACCTTGATACTCTTGAATTAACGGATATTCTCTCAAATTTCCCAGACATCTCTGTGGTAAGGGATTGCTCATTTTCTGATTTTTCAATTTCCTTTTGTAACTTGATTTTAGACAAGGAAGGTATAAGTACATCTTTCTGAATCAAGGCTTTGAATATAACATTCATGAGTGTTTATTATGCAGGTATTGACTGAAGGTGACTGGACAAATTTCTTGAACAAGAGACACTATTACTATATTCTTCTAATTTTCACATGTGATGCTGCTTTTTTTTTTTTATACCGTTTTAATTGAATTTCAGAAATTGTGGAAAAACTGATCAAGGAAGGTGTTTTAACAAAAAGCGGAACCGATTGTTACACCAAGAACAAGCAAAAGGTTTAATTTTTTGTTATCAGTTCAAATTCATTCCAAATTCAGTCCAAACCCATATGCCATCTAACTTTTGACACCTATCTCTTTTTACGAGCACCGCACTAGGCATGCGAGTACCAGTTCAATGAGGTGAAAGAGGAGATGGATGGACAATCAATTAGCAAGAAGGTTCCTCAGGGTGATGACCTCATATACATGAAGGTGAGTTTCTTCTATTTCAGGTTTAGTTGATACTGTGAAGCCTCTGCATTGATTGGGCAAGACGTCCCTAGAGTAGATATTGTTGTCGCCAAAGTGCTCGCATTTCATTTTTTTCTTTTTTGGTATCTGCAAGTACTTTTTCTCGCACATCTTGGAACTAAAGTAGCTACTAAAAGCAAATCTCCTTGCAGGGAACTGTTTGCTTTTCTGGAGTTATTTGGCTGATACTATTTCACAATTTTTTGTCAAATCATCCATCTTAGATCTTTCAGTTTCTAAGAATAGTGCTCTCCATTGTCCCAATTTGTATTATGACTTTGTCTCCTAACATTTTCAGGCTTTGTATCATGCTCTTCCGATGAAATATGTAACTGTCACAAACCTCCAAAGAAAACTGGATGGGGAAGCCAGTCAGGGTGCTGTGCGCAAGCTAATCGATAGAATGACCAAAGATGGTTATCTTGAAGCCCAAAGCAACCGTAGGCTAGGTAGGCTTTTTGACGCCTTCTGATTCAAGAGACAATATTATCTTACTGTGACTTTGTCATCCACTAATTTCACGCTGTTACAGGCAAGCGTGTGATCCATTCCAGCGTAACCGAGAAAAAGCTGATGGAAGTCAAGAAAGCATTGCATGCTGAGTTTATGGTGATAACTGCTGCTATTGTTTATCTGCTGCTTGTGATTTGATTAGAACATCTTTTGAAAACTCGTTCCTCTCGACAGGATATTGATACCAATGAGCCACAAGCCAAGTCCAATCAGCCAGAAGCCCAGAGCAAAGGTATCCAATCAAATTTCTCCTCAATTTAGGTTTTGTTTTAGTATGCATATTGTTTTCAAATTCTAGCAGTTACTGCTGTATAAATTCGTCAAATTATCAGGGAATGACCAAAGAGATGGCTCGACATGTGGTGTCCTGCATTCCATTGGATCAGATCTTACGCGCATGAGGATCAGATCGGACATTAATCAAAACGGATCTATCAGGAGTGAGCAGACTATCTCGAAAAATAGGGACAAAGGAAATACTCCTACAAGCAGAGTAGAGGTTGGTCTAGGCATTGGAGACTCTTTTTTTCCCTTATTTTTTCTTGGTAGGAAAACGATATAGTAAGGCTATTTCTCGGATGTCTATCAAAGAGTTCTTCTGTTTTTTTACCATTTTGCAGCCAGTTGCATCAAGAGAAAGTTTTGCCGCAGGAATGGAGAATGGTAGAGCAGATGGGAACCCAAACTGCAGTGATGATGCGGACACTATGCTCTGCAGCAAGTCCAGTCAAGACAAGCGATCCAGGAAAGCCAGCACGGTATGCTTCTAAGTTCAGAATTTTTCACAATTGAATCACATTTGCAGTTAATCTTATGAAATGGCACAAAATACACAGGCATCGCCAAGGTTGCATTTCTAATACTCCAGGAATTTCCTTCGCAGGTTAAGGAGCCTATTATCCAGTATATGAAGCGCCAGAAATCTCAAGCTGTTTGATCTCAAGCTCGATTGGGTCTCATACTGAAAAGAAAGTTCTGTCATTCCTTTTTCCAGATACCATAGTTACAATTACAAGATATATCAACACAAGTTGTTTTATTTTGCTTACCACAAATTGTTAAAGCGGAAGGTATGATAGGGGGTGAATGCTTTTCCCGGCCTCGTATTTTGTAGTAATGGTTTCGCCCATGGTTTACTTACGTTGATGGCTTATTGATTGAAAACTGACGCCGAGCAATCCTACCTCTGAAAAATGCTCATGTTATGTGGTCATTGATTGAAAACTGGCTTATTTTCCTCCACCAAAAAAAGAGAATAATGCTTTTTTTTTTCGTGTTCTTTTCCTCGCTATATTACTAGCCTCTGAAAAATTCTCAACGGTTTCTAGGACTGTTTCTCTTATGTGGTCATAACTTCACATTTTCTCAACTTATGATCTTGTAATTTTAACTTGATATATGGCCAATAAGTAGGGGTATGGATAGGGAATTGGCCAAAACGGAAAAGTTCGAGGACCCAAAAACCGTAAAACCTTTATTTTTTTGGGTAGAAATTCTTGAGATATACTTACTCATTCCCCCACTAAAAGGTTTTCTCGTAAAGTCATGATCAATGATCATTACTAAATTGAATAAACATATGCTTTGCTTAAACTAAAAAGAATTATGCTGATTAATTTTTTTTGAACAGTGGTCAATTGTATTACCTATATGCATCAGGAAAATCCTTCTGCAATAACTTATACAAAAGCGATGGTGGATTGGAGATCCAATTTACAGCACAACAATTGGATCTAACTGTCAATATATGCTGATTGATTAGTTTAACTATATATCAATCGTTTTCTTCATATTTAACATTATCAGAAGCATGGAATATATCTTGTTTCTACCCTGATAAGATTCCTTAAATGTCTTTCTCCTTGGACCATAGAATATATGTTCTTTTCAATATTATTTGGTTTAGAACACCTCTCCAATTGTTTTTTTTTTTTGTCGAAAATCCCCTCTCGAATTGTTTATTCAGTATGACTGATCTTGCAAAATAAAGAAATCAATTTAAACATGAAATTATTCTTCAGGTGAATACCACGAGGTTCTTTTATTTTTTTCAAAGAGAAATGTATTATCACAAACATGCTGATCATGAGTAGTACTAGTACCAAATACAATATTCTAAATTTTTGCCTGGAATGGAACGAATCCAGCGCAGATTGCAATTGGCTGATAGTTCGTGATTGTGAAGGGGTGGATCGTGCTCGCGGTGGGGGATTAGCTCTACTATGGGGTGATGAATGCCAGGTTTCTTTGTTGTCTCTACATCATATTGACATTAAAGTGGAGGGGATTAGGCCAGGAACATCATGTTAGCAAGTAAAGCGCCGGGAGTACCCCGTAAATCTGGGAGAAAACAAGCGAGGCCCAAGTGAGATCCACACTCATGGACTTGGACACCACATTGTAACCCAAGCCCACGCGTGTGGATCTCACTTGGGCCTCGCCTGTTTTCTTCCCGGTTGTCGGGCTACTCCCGACGCCAACAAGTGGTAGCGCAGCGGAAGCGTGGTGGGCCCATAACCCACAGGTCCCAGGATCGAAACCTGGCTCCGCTACCACTTGTTAGCAAGTAAAGCGCCAGGAGTAGCCCCAAATCGGGGAGAAAACAAGCGACGCCCAATTGAGATCCACACTCGTGGGTTTGGACACCACATAGTAACCCAAAACCTTATGGCTTTGGGTTACAATGCGGTGTCCAAGCCCACGCGTGTGGATCACACTTGGGCCTCGCTTGTTTTCTCCCCGGTTATCGGACTACTCCTGGCGCCAACAAGTGGTAGCGAAGCCGATGGTTCGGCTGTGATCAATATTGAAACGCGACATGGTTTGCCCCATGATTGCTGCCCCCACTTAGAGCGAGCTCGAGATTCCAATTTCAGGCCCAGGTGTAGAGTTGTAAGGCGTGACTCTTGAAACCCTAAGAGATTGGCAGGCGCGTGCTCCTTTGAACATGGGCTTGGTGTTGTGGAGCGGGCTCTTGAGGATGTCGCAGAAGATGCTTCCGTTGTAGGGGGAGTATGCCTAAGCCCGATGTAGAAGAAACTCACACTTGAGGGGGAGATTGTTGGGTGTTCAAGTATGAGTAATTGTCCCACATCAGATAGAAAGAGACCAAGTGAGTAAAATATATGTGGAATGGACCCATGTACCCAATGCCTTAAGATTTTGGGTTACTTTGTGGTGTCCAAGCCCACGAGTGTGGATCTCACTTGGGCCTCGCTTCTTTTCTTCCCGATTTGCGGGCTACTCGCGGCGCCTTACTTGCTAACACATCATGGCATTTTATGGGGTTCCATAGGTGGCCAAAGATCATTGAAAAATAGAGATCTTGGGATCTTCTTCAGATATTACAATCCTAATATTCTATACCATGGCTTTGTGGGAGTGATTTTAATGAAATTCTTTTTCAAGAAGAGAAGCGGGGAGGTGCGGCGAGATCTATGGCAACTGTGCAAGAGTTTCGTGATGTTCTTAGTCAATGTCGATTACATGATTTGGGTTTCAGGGGTTGTTTATTCACTTGGATTCGGGGGGAAGGGATTGATGCTATCGAGGAGCGCTTGGATCGATTTGTGGCAAATGATATTTGGATGAAATGTTTCCCCAATGTCCTTGTTAAGCACTTGCCTTGCCAAAAATCAGACCATAATCCTTTAAAACTGATTCTTGATACTCAATTCAGTTCAAATTAGGCATCCTCGCCTATATTCCGATTTGAAGCCATGTGGATGGGGGAGCCGGGTTGTAATGACACCATTGAGGCTGCTTGGGCTGGCAATTTTTATTCTGTTTCCGTGTTGAATCTCCAACATAAACTTGCTCGCTGCAGTGATCAATTGCATCGATGGAGTAAGTCTGTTTGTGGTAATGTCACACGGCAATTGACCCAAAAAAGACAGGCCCTTGAATGTCTCAATGTGGCAGCACCTACGAGCTGGGTTATTCACCAATCTAAACAGCTGAACCGGGAAATTGAAGATTTGATAAAGCAAGAAGAAGTGATGTGGGCGCAACGCTCTAGGGTCCTTTGGCTCCAACACGGTGATAAACATACAAAGTACTTTTTCCACAAAGCGAATCAACGCAGGAAGACTAATCAGATTTGCCGGATCAAGTTGGAATGGGGACAGGTTTATACACTACAGAATGACATTGCCACTGTTTTTTGTGATTATTATGCCGACCTGTTTCGGTGTGATGGTACACCTGATATGCGAGATGTTATTGATTGTATCCCAGTTCCGGTTACTGATGCAATGAAAGCTCAGTTCACACAATCTTATTCTAAGGAGGACGTTTATCATTCATTGATGCAAATGCATCTATCCAAGGCACCAGGCCCAGATGGTTTTTCTGCTTTATTCTTTCAGAAGTATTGGTAGTGGGTGGGGGATGATGTGTCTCGCATGGTCTTGGATGTGCTTAACAAGGGAGTGGATCCTTCACCTTTAAATTATACCTTTGTCACTCTCATCCCCAAGGTGAAGAATGCTGAATATTGCCGTCAATTTCGACCGATCAGTCTATGTAATGTGGTATTCAGGATTCTTTCCAAAACTATTGCTAATCGACTGCGCCTCATTCTACCTAATCTCATTAGTCCGGAGCAGAGTGCTTTCGTACTTGGTCGCCTAATCACTAATAATGCTCTGATAGCTTTTGAGACTATACACCATAATGAATAAACATCACAACAACTTTGACCTTCTCCAAAGGCATAGACCCTTCATACCCACCATAGGGGATTTAACCGTTGCAGTCTTCATATCAATGGTTCATTTTACCACCTTTTTTTGTTGCAATTGCTAGGGAAATTAAATCATCCGTTATTCTCCTTTAGAATCACAAAAATTAAACTTATGCTTACCGCAAAATTATAAATTTATAAATTTTTATATCATGTTAAGAACTTGCAATCTTGAAAGAGTGTTGACACAAATTAATTTCAAGATTATTTTTTTTTCCCTAAAACTTGTGTATACAGAAATAACGAAAAGGAAAATGCAAACACTCCAAAATTTTCTTTTAAACTATATTTTTTTTCTTCAATCCACCAAGATATAACATCAGTGCAAAGCAAGTAGCTAAATGTTACATTCTTATAAATGACGAAAACCCTAAACGAAGCAATGAAAAAACAAACAGCTACGGATTATTGGTACCAACTCGGTGGCGGAAAACTGCAATTAACATTTACACCTCTAAATGATTTTTTGCCAGAAGAATTTTCAGGAGTGATGTCAACAGAATAGCAAAACGGCTTAACTTGTCCAATCCAGCCCCACCATTTCCCATGACGATAAAATACAGAAGCACTCATCACAATGTCAATCTTGACGCTGTTCTTCTGACGAGCTTCTTCCCAGAGCTTGACAACCCGCTCTTGGCGCTTGTCGATCCACGGACATTCCTCTCTTGACGAAACCATGTGGAATGGTCTCTCTGTATGATTCTTCCCAACTACTATTGCATCCTTGACCATTCCACATGCCATGGGGTAGTTTGAATATGTAAGATAACTTGTGATTCTCTTTATGGTTATGTCTGTGTGACTATAGCCTGGGTTAGAGATTGTGAAACTAGCATTCCATGAATCAAACATTTCTTTTGCCATCGAAGAATAATACTTATGGGTGTTGAAAACCTCGAGCTTAATGACTGGCTTGATAACTTTAGGCCCAAATTCCCATTCTTTCATGGTAGCAAATATGAGCCATGCAATGCTCACAGGAACTAAAGAGCAACATATTGTCTGACAAGACATTGTTAAAGATTTAGAATATGGCTAACACAAGTTGGTAGGATAAAAGGTTTCACTAATTGGTCTTTGTTTGTTTGATGATAAATGATGGTTTCTGAATGATTGCTGGCTTAAATATACGGGTCTCAGCTTCGAGTGATGGAGAGAAGATTTGATTAATGTAGCACAATACTATGTTAAACCCTTAATTCTTATACTGGCTGTGTGTAAACAGTCTATAGTTAAGATTGAGATAGATCCATTCTAAAAATGGAAAAAGAAAGAGTTGAGATGAGTTCTTATCTTAGTGACTTTTGCCCCACAAGAGAAAATAAAGGAGTTAGTTTTAAGTAATATTTCACAAAATTCTAGCTTTGTCAAGTGAAATATCTTCGACTAGTATTCAGGGATTATCTCATAACTGTTGATCTATACAAGATTCCCCCACAATCTACATTTACTTTTTTTTTGACCTAATTTTTTTTTGAATTAGTCAAATCTTACCCATACAAAGCAAATGGACTGAGTGCGTTGGAGATTTTTTTCTTAGCCTTAGAATTATGTATTAATCTTATGTAAATTTACGTAAAAAGTTCATGCATATGCTTTATTATTTTTAATTATATTCTTAATATGTATGATGCGAGTTATAATATTAAATCAATTTTTTTAGCAGGGATTGTAATACTACTAATATACATTTCATTGTACGAGGATTAGGATAGATATTTTATTAACATATTTTAAAGTCCATACAGTTTATATTTGTATATAATAATTATCTATTTCTTTATTTTTTTATATAATTTACCTATATTTAATTTTAATTTTTTCAAGTTGTTGATTAGCTAACAATTTTTTTAAAGTTGTTAATTCCAATTTTTTCAAGTTGTTGATTAAAATTTAATTTTAATTTTTTCTTTGGTCTCACCATCTAGTGGAGTTGGTTCATGGCTTGAAGAAGTACAAGGTGCTTGCTTCCAAGAACATCAGTTACTGAATTCTCCGTAGTAGAATAGTTGAGCAACATCCAAGATGGTTACGCAATAATTGGAGAACATATACTTGACTGATCAAAAGGAAAAGAAATGTCCTCTTGAAAATGAACATCACGTGGAGCATAAGTGACTTTGCTAGCAAGACCATAAACCTTGTACCCCTTTTGTCTACTTGTATATCCAAAAATTCTGGCTATGCAACAGGCTGCAAATTTGTTTTTTTGGTTTGTTAACATGACATAACACAGACAACAAAAAAACTCTCGGATGATCATAAGTAAGGCATTCACCAAGCAACATTTCAATTAGAGTTTTATTTTGTAAGGCAAAGAGCGGTAGGGGTGCGTAATCGGTACGGTACGGTATACCGTATCTGTGAGGCGGGGGGAGACAGAGAGTCGGTTATGGAGAGAGGGATTACGGTTTTGCTTCAGTAGTTGAGAAAGAGAGGAGGGGGGGGGGTGGTGGACTTGGGAATTGGGATTTTTTTAGTTTGTGATTGTGACGTTTCGGTCAGGTGGATATTTATATGACAAGGTTCAACTACGGTGCGAGGTCGGTTACTGACATACCGACACATACATACCGCATTCCTACCTCCATTTTGTGATGCGGTATGACACCGAGCCGACGAGTGTTTTGAAGCCTAATTTTTGCGATACCGAGTCGATATCGATCGGCATCGGCTCGGTACTGTCGGTTCGGCACTTTTGCATACCTTTAGAGAGTGGTGTGCGATTGATCAAATATGCAGCAGTAAGGACACACCTACCCAACATAAAATTAGGGGAGAGCAAAATAACCATACCGAACCAACCAAACCGATACCGGCCGAATACCAACGGTATTGGTTCGAAATATTAGAGATTTCAGAACCACCCCCTCAACTTATACCGTACCGTTAGGTGGGATGAAACTACTCGGTTAGGTAAGGTCTGTACCGTCGGTTTTCAGAACAGGCCGATACCGACAAAAGCCCAACACAGCCTATCTTAAATCCAACCCAACCCAACCTATTTCTAAGGCAAGCCCACAAAATTGTTAAATTCAACCCTAAAATTAATAACCCTAATTAGTATCTCTCTCTCACATTCACTTACACGTCGCAGCTCTCTTTTTCTTTCTTCTTCCCCATGCAGTAGCCCCCCTCTCATGTCGAACCAACCCTCTTCATCCCTCCCTCATCATCTTCTTTATGCCTATGTTTGCTCTTCTCTCCACGTACCTCTTACGTTGTTCCGCCGCCTTGTCTCTTTCCTTAGCCCCATCTCGCGTTTTCTTCCTCATCTTCTTCAATCCTTGGATTGTGGTTATTGTAGTGAACAAGAGCCATGGTAGATTGTTAGGTTGGATTTTTTGGTTTATCTATGTCTTTTAGATGGTTGATTTTTTAATTTTTTTTTTCTGGATCTGACGATAAAGATTTTGGGTGGCTTTTGATGAAGTTTGAAACATATTGGGTAAAAGATGAATTGGTAACAGTAAATTTTTGAAAAGAATTGATTTGTATAAGGAGTAAAGGAGATACTATGTGATGAATCAACTTCTTCCCTTTGTTTTTTCTCTTTTTCCAGAATTCTTCCTCTGGTTTTTTCTTTTGTGAAGAGAGGAGATTGGGTGAAGCTATAGTATTCGGTCGGTAAGCATTCCGATCGAACCGACATCGGTATATGTCGGTATCCTACCGATCGGTATCAAGTAGAAAATGGCAAGCATCGGTCGGAATAAAAGGTCATCGGAAAAGTCATACAGATCCAAAATCGGTACGGTATATACGGTACCGCCAATTTGCTCAGCCCTACATATAATAGGTAAATTTGCATTAAACTGCAGTGCACAAGCAACTTCCAAAATATGCCTATGTTTTCTTTCCACAAATCCATTTCGCTGTGGTGTATATGTACATCTAGGCTGTCGTTCCACGCCATGATCAATGTAGTATTTCTTCAATTCCTCATGGCTAAACTCCAAGCCATTATCTACGCACAATATCTTCACAAGTACATTAAACTTTGTTTTCACCCAATTAAGGAACTGCAAGAGATAAGCCTTTGTCTCCGACTTGAACTTCATTAATTATACTGATATAAATGGACTGAAGTCATCAAGTATAGTGAGAAAATAATGTATCCAGAGTGAGATGCAATCCAATAAGGCCTCTAAATACCACAATGTAGTAAGTCAAAAGCATGTGCTGATTTAGTTATACTAAGAGGAAACGATAATCAAGTATGATTTGGCTTATAACATGCATCGCAAAATAGGTCTTCTCGTATGTTAGTTTACAAATAGGTAATAAATTGAAGTGAAGATCAGGTACTCCAAGCACTTGTTTAAGAACTAAATCTTTGCCCAAAGAAACTTATCCGACTACATGAACCTTTACTGAGTCACAATTAGATATTTTTACTAGTAGAAGATTTGGAAAGATAATAAGTTGGATAATTGATTAACATGTGGAGCTACATGATTTTTTGCCCTTGTATCAACTATCCAATCAAAATATCCCTTACGTGAAATGGTAGATGCTTTCATATTGACAGATATGTGACCATCTATGGTAATTGTGGAAACACTGCAAATCGTCCTTTTGGCTTCTTCAATCATGGGATTGTTTACCATATTGCTTGTCTCCACTTCCTCTAGTTCTTCGTCGGTTGAAAAAACAATACCAACAGCCTTGAAATGAAATTTCTTACCATAGTTTTCCAAAGACCCTGTATTTGCTTTAGAAAGGCATTGGCTAGCCATGAAAGAACAATTGCATTGACTGCATCCAAGGCTAGAAATTCGGGGATGAAACTTCCGGGTTGACAATCTTCTCATCCATGAACTCATATTTGTTCTTGGATTGTAGAGCTTTAAAAGGTTTCGCTGCTACGTGATGTAACCGTTTCTTCCATCACTTAAGGGCTTAGGTATGACAATCAAGCCTCTATAATCTCGGGTGTAGGTAATATGAAGAATTGGTGTCACCTAATTTGCCTTGAAAAATAGGAAAATCCACAATTCTCTAATTTTCCTTTTTTTTTTTTTATGAAAACGATTATATTGATGAAAATCCGGTACAGAGAGCTAATCAGTAGGTCGCCGAAGTAGCGACCACAACTGATAAGTAGGAGACAAGACCAATTCAGAAACCCTCACTCTAATAGAGCAGAGTCCTACAACAACTCTGCAAGTGAAAAGCCTAAATCTGGTACAACACTAAATTGAAAAGGGACCTAAACAAATCTGATTCGACATGGACTACCACGCCACTCTTTGATAGACTCCGGACATATAAGAATATCATAGTAGTTGAATGGGAAGGTAGGTTGCTTTGCTTTAATCCAAGCCACAGTTCTAAGAAGGATAATATCAAAAGTGCGACCCCAATCAGTGTCAGTCTGATAAAAAAAATCCTTATTCCTGCACACCCAAATACTCCACAAAGTAGCAAAAAAGATGGTCATCCAAGATGACCTAGCCGTAACCACCCCCATCAAGTCAGACCACTGAAGAAACAATTCCTCAACACTCCTAGAAGCACACCAATGAACACCCCACCAATCTCAAATTCTGCACCAAAGTAGCCAGGAAGCTCGACAGTGAAGGAAGAGATGGTCTCTATTTTCAATCACTTCAAGGCAATATACAGACATAGCATCCTCCACACCAATAATATTGCGAAAAAGTAAGGGAGATTTGGTTACAATACCATGATGAAAGAGCAACCACAAAAAGCACTCCACCTTCGGAGGAGCAAGACCGATCCAAACAGAAAGGAACCAAGGCATTTGAATTAGGAGCTGCGAATAGAGCAGAATAGCCTTCCTTCACAGAGTAGCTACCTCTCTTTCCCCGAAATCAGCACCATGCATCCTTCACGCCATCCCTGATTCGAAACCCAACAAGCTTGGAGTTAATCTCATCCACATCCTCTTGTTCCCAAGAAAACAACAATCTTCTCCATCGTAATTCCACCTTCCATCCATCATCCCTCCAAAAGATTGCTTCGCTTACCGAAATATCCTGATGCACAGCAATGGAAAAGAGCGGAGGGTAAGTTGTTTTTAAAGCCACATCATCAAGTCAAAGATCATGCCAAAATTTGCAAGATCTTCCATCACCAATACCCAACCGAACAAAAAATTTTAAGCCCCTTGAGCTGATCACATCCTCTCCCAACTTTATTATATCTTTCCAAGTTCCAAAAATCGATCTATCAGAGAATGCTGGCCAAGAGTCAAGGGACTCCACCCCATGAGAGTTATTGAGGAGACTCAACCATATCGGGCATAACTCATCCAAGGAATCAAGCTCAATGTAACGCCACATCCATTTGAAGAGCAGGCAACGATTCTTCAACAAAATTGATTCAACTCCCATACCTCCTCGATCTTTGGGTCTAGCTATCCTATCCCACGCCACCATACACATCCTCCTCCTATCACTACATCCACTGCATAAAAAATTGCGTTCAAGGGCGACAATCTTCTTAGCAACAAAGATAAGAATTCTATATAAATGATAAATAATAGATAGGCAAGTTTGCTAGGACAACTTTAATTAAAGCTACCTTTCCTCCCAAAGACAAACACTTCCCCTTCCAGATCTCCAAACAATTCTTCATACGTTTCAAGACCTGATCCCAAGCATTCACCCTATGCATATTAGCCCCTATTGGTAAACCCAAGTAGAGTACTGGGAGCTTCTCCACTCTACTTTGAACACTAGCCGCCATATCTTGAACACCAATATCAGAAATATTCACACCAATTAGAGTGCTTTCGAAGAGGTTGATGTGTAAACCAGACATAGCCTCTAAGCACCGAAGTATCGCTTCAAACTAAGAATAGACTCTAGATCTTCCGGAATATTGAAGAGTGTATCTTCTGCAAATTGGAAAATCACTAGAATCATTTGGTTGGCAACCACTTGTTTCACCACACCACCCGACACTGCTCGGTTAATAATTGAACTTAATCCTTCGGCCACTAAGTTGAATAAAAAAGGAGACAATGGATCTCCTTGCTTAAGGCCTTTATAAACACTGAAATCCCCAGAAGGTGATCCATTAACCAAGACATTGAGAGAAGAGTCCACCAAGCAGTTCCAAATCCAGAAGCACCATTTCTCCCCGAAGCCCATTTTCTTCAATATATCTAAAAGGAAAGCCCATGATACAGAGTCATAAGCTTTTCTAGAATGTATCTTCCATAGACCTGCTTTGCTGGCAGATCTCCTAATTAAATGGATCACCTCACTAACCGAAAAAACACAATCCATAATAAGTCTTCCTTCAACAAAAGCAAACTGACAATTACTAATCAACCCTAGCATCACAAATTTCAATCTCTATATTCTGGATTGCATTTTCACTGCATCAGAGGTCATTCATCTTGTTCAAAAATCTGGAATGAAGGTCGTTATGTGGAAGATTGATTTTAAGAAGGCTTACAACTCTGGTTTCCTGGGAATTTGTGATGGAGATGATGGAGACTATGGGTTTTGGTGTTAAATGGAGGGGATGGATTTGGAGTTGCATCGCTCATGCTAAGTTGTCGGTATTAATTAATTGTTCGCCTTCTGAGCAGTTTACTACTTATTAAGGTTTAAAACAAAGTGACCCATTATCCCTTTTCATTTTAATATTGTAGCTAAAGGACTTGCAATAATGGTGAAGCAGGCAATAAGAAAGGGTCTAGTTAAGGATGTGTAGATTGGTCAAATTGAGGTATCAATGCTTCAGTTCGCAAATGACACGGTAATTTTTGTTCCTGATAATCTGGAGTCCCTCCTCAACTTAAAACGGTGCCTTTTAGATGCTTTGAAGCACTCTCTGGTCTACGTATCAATTTTCACAAGAGTAGTATGATTGGTCTCAACTTGATAACTCGTGGATCTGTGGAGCTTGCTGGAATGCTACATAGTAAGTTGGAATTTCTACCTATTAGATATTTGGGTCTTCCACTCGGGATGAACATGCGGAAAGCAAAATCTTGGGAGCCTGTCATGAACCGGATTACTGCAGAAGTGCCTCCAGGAGAGGCAAGTTCTTGTCTCCTCGTAGTAGAATTACTCTAATTAGAGTTGTTCTATGGATCTGCCCATATGTTACCTATCTTTGTTCAAGATACCTGTGAGTGTTGCTAGGAAGATTGTCAACTATCAACGAAACTTTTTGTGGAGTGGTTCTGAAGATAATAGGAAAAAGTGTTTGGTAGCGTGGGAGAAAATTTCCAAGCCAAAGGGATTTGGGGGTATGGGAATTGATTCAATTTTGGCTAAAAATCGATGTCTTCTCTTCAAATGAATGTGGCGGCATATAACTATTGATCCTTATGCCTTAAGATCTCCTGGGTGGTCTCGCATATTGCATGATCGTTTTGACATTGCATCCATTAGCTCTTGGCCTATTTTCGGTTCTGCTACGTCTTCTGCAATATGGAGGCAGGTGGTTAAATCTGGAGACGAATTGAATTTTGGTTCCATGGTTTTTAAGGATTTCGTGACTTTGGAGATTGGGGATGGTAGTGGATGCAAATTTTGGTGGTATAATTCGTTAGAGTGCGGGATTTTAGGAGTTACCGTAGGTTGTTCAGAACTGCAGAAGACCAGAATGTGATTGTTAAATAGTGTTTTCAGTTTGATGGCATCTCGTGGGTCTGGACGCCACTTTGGAGGAGAACCCTGTTGTCCTGGGAACTTGAGGAGGTTGAGGGGATTATGGGTGAGCTGAGGCATGTTTGTTTAAAACCTTGTAAGCCTGACTCGTGGAGGTGGAAAGGTGGTAAAGATGGGATGTTTTCAGTTAGGTCCGGGGATATGGAGTCTTTTCCAGCAACGCCTGAACATTTATCTTTGTCTTGCGTGTAGTTGGGCCTTGCACCTCCCAAGGTGGAGTGCTTCTGTCGGATGGCTCTCCATCAAGGTTTGGTGACTAGAGGTAACATTACTTAGGGGAGTGGTTAGTGATGAGGAAGCAATGCGTGTTTTCTGCAAGGAGGAGGTTGAGTCGAGGTTGTCACGTTGTATAGTCTGGATGAGTTTTTTGTTCAGTGGTTTGGTTTGGTTGACTAAGTGAGATCAAGTTGGATGATTATTTCGTTACGGTATGGAGTCTTTGGATTTGCAGAAACAAGAAAGTGTTTGAGAAGAAACAAGAGGTGGATTGGGTCAGGTTGTTTGATGTGACCCTGCTCAGGTCCAAACCTTCTTTCCCCTATTCTATTCTGTATCTGATTTCTTAGTTTGCGAGGATAGTTTGCAATCATGGCATGGTGTGTTGTGTAAGTTATCTTTCGTGTAAGATATGGACGCTGTGTGTATTTGGGAGTGTAGATGTGAGCCTTGTATGTAGTTGTCAGGTTTAGCTAGGTTTGCGTTGGTCAGGACTGTATCATGCCATCTCCTTGATGGCCCCTGTTAACTCTTGTTCATCTAAAAAATCCATCGTTTCTATATATAAAAAAAAAATGCTAGTATATCTTCAATAGGGAGTGTGAGACGAGACGATACAATGGTGGGAAAAACCCATGTTGGGCACTCACAAATTTGGAAAGTGGGATTAATGCATTGCCTATAATCGAAGTTAACTCACCCTGTCGATCAAACATTAATATTCGAAAATAGTCATAGAAAACTGAAAACCAACTAAATTTCTAGAACACAATTGTAAAGAAAGATGCCAAACTCAAACGAGGCAAGTTCACCCTTGTCTAACATATCCATACAATTAAGCTCAATCTTTTAGAAGAGGATTGATTACCACCCCCGCGAACACAGTCTCATCAGACTTGAATCCCTTTATCAGGAACATAAATGGATGGTCTGCCACGAACGTTCTTGGTGGGGGAGGCTTTGGAATTCTAGCGCATCCAACCACCGTAGTTGCTAGACTGCAAGCTGCAGCCTTTGAACCTTCCTCGTTTACTTCAATACAAGATTTATGAATTATGTCCGAAATACAAAGTTTCTCACTATCAGGGGCACTTACCACCATCTTTGTGAACTCCCCACTTGGCTTGAATGGCAACACCAAACCTAGATCTTCCATGACGTTCCTGGCCTCCAATTGGTACGAGAACTTCAGCTTAGGAATCCATATCTTAGTGAAGGGAGCTTCTCGTGTGCCCAAATTCCCAACTAACAAGCTGGGATCTGAATTCAATCTTTCAAGCATTTGTTTTAGTCCATCTCTCTTGTGAGGAAGAAGGAAATACATGGAAAAATATTTGTAGTCTGCACTTCGATATGACATTCGAAGAACCTGAAATCCTTTAAAGGATGCAAAATGGAAGGATTTCCCTTTCATTTTCATGGTTGGAACTTTAATAGTTTGGCCATCAAGAAGGTGAAAATCTTCAATCTCAGTCTTGGAAGTATCAAAAGGGACACACCATTTTGCTTTGAAGTAAAGTGCACTAGCAAGCACAATTGCAGCATCGCTATCACTGAAACAACCTGTTGGGAGAAGGTTCCTAATGCGGCCTTTGGTGTGCTTTTCTATCCACAGGTTCACTTCCTTTCTAGCTTGCTCTCCCTGAAAAAAAAAAAAAAGTGTTAAACATATAACAGTCATATAGGAAAAAAGAATCAAATAAATAACTAAAAATATACTTATTATCTTATAAAGAATTGTTTCTATGGTGTTGGAGTATTATAATTAATTGATCCCCATGCAAAAAAAAAAAAAAAAAAATACCAGGCATGCTTTTAGGGTTTACCAAGACAAATCCTTGTTACGGTTTTCCCGGTTACAAATGTAATTTCATGCACATCAGTTCCTTGAAAGAAAACTGAACATATGTAAAGTATAGAGTGCTAAATAAGAAGAGAGAAAGGGACCTTTCAAACTGTGCGTGATTTGCACCAGTCAAAGCATTCTTTGGTGATTAAGGCGATAGTTTCCTCTCTTGTACCTGGAGGATTGTTTGAATAATCGCAACCAAAGGAATCACCAACTCGAATGGTTTGATCGGCTTCGGCACTACCCAAAAAAATATAGAGGAATTTTAGAAGAACGGGGTAAGGATTCAGAATTTGTAGGTGAGGAATATTTTTGGGAGCATATTCGGTTGAAGAGTAACTGGTGTGGGTTGGAGGTCTATCCTTCTTTTCTTTTATACGGGTGGTGATACGCTTAGGCTTTACAGCCTTTTCCAAATTTGAAGGATAAGGTTTGAGGAGAGGGAGTTGTTTAAGGAAAAAGGTGAATATGAGCGAGGAGAGAGGTGATGGTTTTGGGATGGAAGGGAGGTTGGGCTAGAGATAGTACAGTTGTGAGAGGGAAAGGGGAGGGGTGATGGTTGGGTTTGCGATGGGGAATGGGTCGAGTGAGAAGTGAAGACGGATATTGGGTTGGGCCTTGTAATAGGGGGAGTAGGGAGGGGGGGATGGGGAGGGGTGGAAGTCAGGTAAATGGATGTTTGGAAGGGATTGGGCCCTTTTGATGGGGGGTTTTGAGAATTAGGTTTTAAATAAAATGGGTCTGAGTTATTGAAGCAAGTAACAGAGCAAGGGGATGAGAGCCCAGAGGGAGAATTTAAAGAGAGAGGGGAAGAAAAAACATGTGAATTGAGAGGTGGAGTCGTTGAAGAATTATATGGGGAATGCCATGTGATGGCAGCGCTGGTGGGACCAGCCAATAAATTTGAATCCAACAGACTGCATGAAGAGATATCGTTGCACGAGGCGACAACAAGGCCACTTTGGGACATGAGAATATTTGAGCATGCACGACCATTCTTTGGTTGGTTGGAATTATCAATGATAGGGATTAAATTGAAGGGATCGGAGTTGTGTTGGCCAGAGAGAATGTCTAAGGCGGCAGAGTGATTAATAGCTGGGGACGGAAGTGAAGTTTTGGGAGAGACAGGGCTACTCAGGAGAGACTTAGAAAATTGATGGATAGAGGCGATTGGGGTGACAATAGGGATTGCACTGAATGGAGGTTGATGTATCTCATCAATGACAACGTGGAAGGACAGGTCATCAACGAGAGCCGAAATCTCCCAAGATATTGGTTTAAAAACTGTGGTAATAATTTGAAGGACAGCATAGTCTAGACTGGTTTTGTTTTCAGTTTCAGTGGCAATTGCTATGAGTGAATCGAATCTTGAGACCAATGTGTGAAAAATACCGTTTGACCATGCATGTAGGGGGATATCTTTTGCCCCCTAATACAGACTTTATGATTCGAGGGGCCATCTTTCTTTTTCCATGGTCTCAATAAATGAAAGATAGTTGCAGCCCATTCGTAAAATGGACAACTCTTTGGATGAGGAGAATTTAATGAGGACAGAATCAAACCCAAAGTCATTGATTGTAACTGAAAGGCCATGTTTTAAAAATTACTGGAGAACTAAATGCGTGTTCATGAGTTCAGAGAGAACACCAAAGGCACAACATGTTGGCCATTCAGTTTCGCATTAAAGAGGGGAGAAGGAGATGATGGCTTTGTCACGGGGGGGGCATCTAGTGGTTTTGGGTTGGGGGGAGCTGCATCTTTAACGGTATCAACAAAGGTTTTTAGGAAGGAAGAGGAGGGGTGGGGAGGAGTTTAGTGGAGTTGATGACGTTGGGATGGCTTTAATGGAGTTGGACACGTCCACGTGCAATGAGAGCTTGTAGGGAGCCGTTGCCCACTTTGATCAGGTTGATGGAGGCGATAAACCTTTGGATGTCGTGGCATGCTCTAAATCTCAAGAAACCAAAGCGCTTGCCATTCTTCACACGCTTCGATGGTTTGAGGGTAGGTGTGATGAGTCTTTGTTGATGTGTTGCCATGTTGATGGTTGAAGGGTAGCAAGGGGAGGAGCTTGAGCTTAAGGGAGACTAAGGGAGATAGGGGAACACGGAAGAGGTGAAGGGCTAGGGGTGAAGGGGGAGCAAGGTAAGGTACAGAAAATTTTTTTAGGGTAAGCTTTGTAGATTTTTGGTGATCACAGCACGTGCATTATTCTTGGATCATGAAAGGAAAACAAGGTTGTGGCGTGAACTAGTAGGATATCGAATAACCGATCAGCAGGGGTAGATATTGTTGAAGACTGATTCAAAATTAGTTATGTTTTACAGCTCATGGTTTGTTAGATAGTTGCTAATAAGCTTCCTAGTTTTTCTCATTTTTCTGTTACAGCAGGCACGTTGAGATACTGCCTTGTTTTTCTGCATTTTGGTATTGTCATATGGCTATATATATGAGCCTCTGTTTCATTTGTTAAGCAGTTCAATAAGAGTGATTCTTCTATTGCATATTGCCCTCTGGATATCTCTATTCTTGTTGTTTATAAACTTGAGTTGCAGTAGTCAAGTTTCTGTTTTTTAGCCCAACATAGTGGTAGCGGAGCCTATACGGTTCTTGGCTGGGCTTGTGTGAGTTAAAATAGAGAGAACGAGGGAAACACGTGAGGGAGTGAAACACATTTGGGAATTGCGTTATGGCTATGAATGGTGTTTCAGCTTCTGTGCAGCCACTCATACCCATCTTCAATGGAGAGAAGTATGAGTTCTGGAGTATCAAGATGAAGACACTCTTTCGGTCCCAAGATTTATGGGATTTAGTTGAAAATGGTTTTGCAGATCCTGATACTGATGAAGCAAAACTGAAGGAGAACAAGAAAAAGGATAATAAGGCCCTATTCAGCATTCAGCAAGCTGTTACTGAAGCAATTTTCGGTCGAATTTCAGCAGCCAACACTGCCAAAGAAGCATGGGACATTCTGCGGACAGAATATCAAGGCACAAGCAAAACAGTCACGGTAAAACTTCAATCACTACGCCGTGAATTTGAGAATTTGTTGATGAAAGATGATGAGACAATACAAGGTTATATGTCTAGAGTATCTACACTTGTGAATCAGTTAAGGTCTTATGCTGAAAAGATTACTGATCAGGTTGTGGTTGAAAAAATTCTAAGGAGTTTACCTCCTAGATTTGACTATGTTGCAGTTGCTATAGAAGAGTCAAAAGATTTAACAACTTTATCTTTTGATAGCCTGAAAGGTTCTTTGCAATCACATGAAGAAAGGATGAACAGTAGAATACTTGGTAAAGCAGATGAAAAGGCATTTCAGGTGAAAGCAACTTCCTCAGGTAGAGGCAAGGAGATTAATAGAGGNGCAATGATTCTGGAATCAAAGTGGAAGGAAAGGGTACTATTGCCGTTCGCAGCAAAAACGGTAATATAAAATTTCTTGATGATGTCTACTTTGCTCCAAGTTTGGCAAATAATCTGTTGTGTGTTGGTCAATTAATGGCTGGAGGATATTCAATTTTATTTGATAATGACTGTTGTGAGATCACAGAAAAGAAGTCAGGGCAAATTATTGTTAGTGTCCCTATGGCACGAAACAATTTATTTCCACTTAATGCCTCTGGTGTTGAAAGGTGTGGATTAGCTGCTGACAGTGAACCAAACGACTCTACTTTGTGGCATTTAAGATATGGACATCTCCATGAAAAGGGGCTGAAGTTATTGAGTAAAAAGGAATTGGTCCACGGGCTGCCTACAATTGTCTCAATTGGGTTGTGTGAAGGTTGTGTTTTTGGGAAGCAGAGTAAAAGATCATTCCCTATTGGGAAGTCTTGGAGGGCATCAGAATGTCTTGAGCTTGTGCAAGCAGACTTGTGCGGACCCATGCAAACAAAATCTATTGGAGGAAGTCAATATTTTTTGTTATTTACTGATGACTATAGTCGTTTTAGCTGGGTATATTTTCAGGTTACCAAGGCTGAAACATTTCAGAATTTTTAAAAATTCAAGGCAATGGTTGAGAAGCAAAGTGGCGGTTCCTCAAAACTCTTCGCACAGATCGGGGAGGGGAATTTCTATCCAGCGAATTTAATGCCTTCTGTGAGCAGAATGGAATTCACAGGGAGTTGACAACCCCATATACACCAGAACAGAATGGCATAGCAGAGCGGAAAAATTGCACTACTGTTGAAATGGCTAGAAGTTTGTTGCAAGCCAAAAATCTTCCAAACAATTTTTGGGGAGAAGCAGTAGCAACTTCAGTTTATTTGTTCAATATCTCTCCTACAAGAGCAGTTTGGAACAAGACTCCATTTGAGGTTTGGTCTGGTAAGAAGCCTTCTGTAAGCCACTTAAAAATTTTCGGTTGTATTGCTTATACCTTAATTAGCCAACAAAATCGTCAAAAGCTTGACTGAAAATGTATTTTTGTTGGTTATTCATCACAATCTAAGGCTTATAAGTTGTACAACCCGATTAGTGGCAAAATAATTATTAGCAGGAATGTTGTCTTTGATGAACTGGCAAGCTGGAACTGGAATGAGCATCAAGCAACACCAGCTGTTGGGATTCAAGTTGGAGATGAAAATTCTATTCACTCAGCAGAGGAAGAAGAGCCCGTTGCTTCTCATGCAACAGCTGATATTCAAAGTCCAACACAATTGGAGACCAGGCCGAGACGACAGACTCGACCATCATCTCGGTTAACAGATTTTGAGGTGATTCGGGATGATGCTATAAATGATGAAGGAGACATAATTCAATTTGCAATGTTTGCAAATGTTGACCCATCATCATATGAAGAAGCAGCAGAGGTAGAAGTTTGGTGTACAACAATGAAAGAAGAATTGTTGGCTATTGAAAGAAATGGCACTTGGGATTTGGTTGACTTACCTGCTGGAAAAGAAGCAATTGGTTTGAAGTGGATCTTCAAAAAAAAGTACCAAGCAGATGGGAAAATACAAAAATATAAGGCGCGACTTGTTGCAAAAGGATACCGCCAACAGCATGGGATTGATTACGAAGAAACCTTTTCCCCTGTGGTACGTTTCGAAACGGTCAGAATTGCTCTAGCTTTAGCTGCACAATTGAAATGGCCTGTTTTTCAGTTTGATGTTAAGTCAACGTTTTTAAACGGTGACTTGAAAGAAGAGGTCTATGTGTCACAGCCGGATGGGTTCGTAATCAAGGGCAAGGAGAGTAAAGTATATAAGTTGAAGAAGGCTCTGTACGGCTTGAAACAAGCACCGCGAGCATGGTACAGTAAGATTGATGCTTATTTCAGGAATTCTGGTTTTACAAGAAGTGAAAATGAACCAACACTTTATCTTAAAAAACAAGTGGATGATTTGTTGCTAGTTTGTCTCTATGTAGATGATATTATTTACATGGGATCATCTTCTTCACTTGTTTTTGAGTTTAAAGAGAATATGATGCAGACCTTTGAGATGACAGACTTGGGGAAGCTTCATTATTTTCTTGGCGTGGAGATTGTTCAAACAGCAGATGGGATTTTTTTATCCCAAAAGAAGTATGCAGCTGACCATCTTCGAAGGTTAAACATGCTAAATTGCAACTCCACAACAACTCCAATGAATGTAAGTGAAAAGTTACAAACCAATGATGGTGCAGACCCTGCAGAAGGAAAATTTTATAGAAGTTTGGTGGGTGGCTTGATTTATTTATGTCATACAAGACCAGATATAGCCTTCTCTGTTGGTGTTGTTTCTAGATTTATGCATAGTCCTTCTAAGCAACATCTTGGAGCAGCAAAAAGAATTTTACGATATGTTGCAGGAACTATGAATTTTGGACTCTGGTATACTGCAAGTTCAGATTTCAAGTTAAAAGGCTATACAGACAGTGATTGGGCAAATTCTCTTGAAGATAGAAGAAGTATTTCTGGTCAAGTTTTTTTCGTTGGCTCATGTGCAGTGTCTTGGAGCTCAAAAAAACAACCAACAGCAGCCTTGTCATCAACAAAAGCAGAATACATGGCTGCAACTGCCTCAGCTTGTCAGGCAGTTTGGCTTCGAAGATTACTGAAGGATCTCAATCAAGAACAGAAGGAAGCAACTGAGATTTGGTCAGACAACAAATCCACAATTTCAATGTCAAAGAATCCGACTTTCCATGGGAGGACTAAGCACATAGACACCCGTCATCACTTCATTCGGGAGTTAGTTGCAAGTGAGCAAATTGTTTTGACTTATTGCAGCACTGAAGAACAAATTGCAGATGTCTTAACCAAGGCTCTCACATTGAAAAAGCATTCATATTTTTGTTCGTGTTTTGGGCTGTCTGATTTTGAATCAAGGGGCTGTGTTGAAGACTGATTCAAAATTAGTTATGTTTTACAGCTCATGGTTTGTTAGATAGTTGCTAATAAGCTTCCTAGTTTTTCTCTTTTTTCTGTTACAGCAGGCACGTTGAGATACTGCCTTGTTTTTCTGCATTTTGGTATTGTCATATGGCTATATATATGAGCCTCTGTTTCATTTGTTAAGCAGTTCAATAAGAGTGATTCTTCTATTGCATATTGCCCTCTGGATATCTCTATTCTTGTTGTTTATAAACTTGAGTTGCAGTAGTCAAGTTTCTGTTTTTTAGCCCAACAGATACATCTGAGGAAATCCTTCTACTCCCCTCGAACCATAGGGACCAGAGGATAGACACACCCACAATAAACCAAGAAGATCTGCAATTATTGTTTGGAATTAGATATGTCTATTGGATTAAGAACTCATTAAGAGTAGTAGAGGGCACCACACAACGCCCCATTACCTATAAATTCTACACCAAACATGCCAAGCAATTGAACAAGAAAGGAGAAGATGATCTCTAGACTCTAAGTGATGTAGGCAAAGAGGGCACAAAGAGTCTGCAAGTGACACGGTATCAGAGGACATCCCTGGTGGCAATCCTATTGTTAAGTGCAAGCCACAGTCACCCTCCAACCTTAAACGGGGTTAATCCAAGCCACACAAAAGGTATAGTACGATTAAATTAGAGAGATATGTATATGAAGTTGCGGCCACTACTTGCAGAGTAAATACCAGAGAAACTTTCGTCCCAATCCATCCATCATCAGCATCATTTAACAGGTTACAAGAAGCCATGGTTGTTGCAAGGGAGGTGCAAAAAGGGGCCTTCCAGTCCCAAAGGGGTCACCTCTAAATATTCATCCATCTAGGACCAGAATGATCAACACAGAGGCCATCAACCACGTGAAATCCTTGCAAAGTGTGAGAGAATAAAGTCTCAAGTATGTTGTGGAAAAATAGCCATGTCTCGACCAATTGTAGAAACTCAACTTAGAACCGTCTCCAGTCTTAATTTTGAGGTAATTTGTGAGTTGCACACCTGATTTACAAGCAAGGGAGCCAGATTTAATGATGTCCTTCCAAAAAGGAGAAGCCGAGGGAAGGGAGAAGGCTGGAGCAAGGATGGAGACCGTGGTGGCGCCTTTTTTTTTTATCATAAACTTCCAATCAGAGCTACTGTTCAAACACAGCTTCCAAATGTCCCACGTTCTCCTCCTTTCTTCGGACATGACCACAATGTCATCGATGTACACTCCAAGGATTTTCCCAATGAAATCATGAAAAATTAGGTACATTAACCTCTGATAGGTGGCCCCAATATTTTCCAGACCGAAGGGCAATTTTACCGATTCAAAGATCCCGAGTGCTCCTAGACACCAAAATGCGGTTTTGTGAACATCATCCTCCACTATAGCTAATTGATTGTAACCGGGGTAGCCGCCCATGAGACTTAGTAGCACATTACCAGTCGCAGAGTCTACCAACATCTGCCACGGGCATGGGGTATTCGTCATTAGGTGTAGCTCGGTTCAAATCTCTAAAGTCTACGTAGATATGAATCTTCCCATTCTTCTTCCTAAGTGGCAAGATTTAGACAACCAATCAGAACATCTAGAAGTTCTGATGAATATCGCCTGCAACAGTGTGAACACCCAAATTTGACCCACGAATTTTCTACTAAGACTGGATTTTAATCATACTTGAACCTTGAATTGATGAGATGATTTAATCTTAGGATTAAGACATATCATGAATTTAACTTAGTAGAAATAATATATTTTGGTAATTTGGACCTTCATGTATTTGAACTCTAGGATTAATGAGATGATTTAATCTTAGAATAAAATATATAATAACGTTTATTTAGGCTGAAATATATTTTAATTAATTGGGCTTTTTATTTATTTCTTAATGCAATTATATTGAGATGATTTATTCTTGGGTTAAGAAAGGGTTTAAGGGCCCAAGTTAATTCTCCACAGTTTGATTAGCCCATTAACACATTTCTTGTAGGTTAATTTTAGCTCTGATTTTAGTAGAAAATCAGAGCTAAATCATCATTTAATTAGATTTTATGTTTTTGGTATGGTTTTGCTCAAAATGGGTGTCAATGTGTAATCAATCAATTATGAAATGATTTAGGGGAGTAATAATCAAATAATTGAGTGATTCTGGGTTGATTAGGGGCTGATTACACAGTAGGATCAAATCAGGGCTGAATTAGGGGGTATGGGGGTTCGAAAATGAAAAGAACGGGTGACGCGCGGACTGCCGGGCGGTCATCTCGCGACGACCGCCAGGTGCCGGCGGACATCCACACATGACCGCCGGCACTGGCGGTCATGCAGCAGTTGACCGCCGGCAATGGCGGTCATCACTTCCCAGATTCGCCCAAATCTCTGATTTTGTTTCTAATTACGATCCTACGCGATTTTGGACCAGACTTTTGGGCATAATCTTCATCATTAGTGCTCTAGGAAGCCTAGGGGCGTGGACCTGCTTAATGGTGAAGATTTTGCCGAAAATCTGGTCCAAAACCGCGTAGGATCGAAATTAGAAACAAAATCGGAGATTTGGGCAAATCTGGGAAGTGATGACCGCCATTGCCTGCTGTCATCTGCTGCATGACCGCCAGTGCCGGCGGTCATGTGTGGATGTCCGCCGGTACCTGGCGGTCGTCGCGAGAGGACCGCCTGACAGTTCGCGTGTCACCTGTTCTTTCCATTTTCGAACCTCCATTCCCCCTAATTCAGCCCTGATTTGATCCTATTGCGTAATCACCTCCTAATCAACCCAGAATCACTCAATTACTTGATTATTACTCCCCTAAATCATTCCAAATCAGATTGATTACACATTAACACCCATTTTATGCAAAATCACACCAAAAATACATTTACCAATTAAAGGGTGATTTGATTCTGATTTTTTATGAAAATCAGAACCAAAATTAGTCTGTAAGTTAAGTGTTTATGGGCTAACTAAACTCTGGAGAATTCATTAACATGGGCTCTTAAACCCATTCTCAATCCAAAGATAAATCATCTCATTAAAATTGGATTAAAGATAGATAAGAGGCCCAAGTAATGAAATAAGCACATTTCAATGTAAATAAACCTTATTATATATTTTTTTTCTAAGATTAAATCATCTCATTAATCCTAGTAGTCCAATATACAAAGGCTCAAATTACTAAAATGCATTGTTTCTACTAAGATGAATTCTTAACGTGCCTTACTCCTAGGATCAAATCTTCTCATTAACCCTAAGTTCAAACATGTTTAAAACCTAAATTTTGTGGAAAATTTGTGGGTCAAATTTGGGTGTTCGCACTTCCCATCCGTGACGAACCCCCGATCCCATGTCTTTGGTACGCCATGACCACGTTGCCTAAAGGAGTCATTTGAAGGTTTTTCCCAAGTTTTGTCCGTAATTAAATTTGGGTGGCAACGCCAATGACATGGGAATGACCCGAGAAAGAAGGTGAAGGAATAGGTGAATAAGCCCAAGTGATTTTGGGCCGGGTATTCACAAACAGCCTCTCAATTTTGGCTTTCACAATGGCTACAATATCTAGAGACATCCTTCTTGGTCGCTGCTCAAAAGGTTTGAACTTAGGCTTTGTAGGCAGCCTAGGTTCTACGGTATTGCGGTCTACCCCAGGCATTTCATTATAATCCCAAGCAAACCAATCTTTATTCTTCTTGAGCAATCCCAAGATCTTTTGCTTGAGCTCAGGCTCTAGTTTCTTGCTGATATAAATTGGCTTGGGTTTAGATCAGAGCCTAAATTGACCTCCTGTAGTGGATTCTGGGCCCTTGTAGAGCTATTATGAATAGCTTTAGGCACTTGATGCACACCGTCAAAATCAGTCTTTGTACCCCCTCGACTTCATCCATGACCAACTCTTTGTTATTTTCGGCATTGTATACTTTGTTTAGACTGTCTACGGCCAACAAGGCCGTGATACGGGTCAGCACTTCTATGTATACCCTATCATCGTGACTAATCATCATCAATTTCTTCGACAATAGGGCCCGAACACTTCCATCCTACCTACTTCGGCCTTAAGCATGTCCTTGGTGTAACTTTCATCACAGCCGTGGGTCTGCCCAATGAGCATTCCTATGGCTCACCATTATCTCTGGTCCCCTAGAAATAGATTGGGGCTACACCATCTTGGTAATACCACACATAAAAAAAAAAAATCTAGTTTGCGATCCGAGAAACTAGTCTCCTGGCACCGTCTGCACCATATTTTGTTCGTTCCACTGTACAAGGTTTGGTGCAATTGTAGACGGTACCGCCATATTGCTGTGGATCCAATCCCTTCCAAGCAAGGCATTATAGGTGGTCTTGGTTGGGACCACAAAGAACGCAACCGTCGTAGTGCGCAAGCCAACTCCAGACTGCAACATCTTCAGTCTCATCCTCATATACATCTCCCTCTAATAAAACATATTGGTTAGGCCTGGCGGAAAACCTTTTGGGAAGAACGTAAGCCATATTGATTGAAGCCTTCAATAGCACCATTCCAAACTTGATCCTTGCCTCCATTAAGTCATCTTCTTCTTCAAGGTCTAAATCCTTCAGGGCCTTAATCATTTCACTACTCCCATTCGGCCACCATACCAAAGGCTTGGCCTTGGGCATCTAAAATTTTGTTGGGGCCTCTGGTTGACGCTGCTATGGATCTCCCCTAGAAAAGGCTAGCCTCCTCTGAGTTGAAATTCGTTGCTTCTTGCTCTTTTCATCTTCTTGAACCATGAGTAGATCTTCGTCGACGTCTCCTTCTATCCTAGATTCCTCAATCTGAGCTCTTCGTCTTTCTGTCCTAGGATTTTCTTTTTGAGGTTTTAATCTCTCAATCCTATGTTTTACTACTAGAGCCCTAAGCTCTTCCACCCTGGGCCTCAATTGTCTGGATCAAGGCCATATTGTCGTCCTTGCCATTCTTTGTCCTATGCCTAGATCCTGCACCAAAAACTATAAATGACGTCTTTGCGAATGTGTCAAGCCATAATTCTCCCTTTGGACTTCCAAATACCCAAAATGCTCTAAAGTGGTTCTTGGGATCATTCTTATGCCAATTAAAATCTTCTAGCACCTTGGGTTTGATCATCATTTGCTTACTTTCAGAAATTTCCTTGACAAACTCTGATTTGTGAAAGATCGCAGGCACGCTTTGTTTGCATGTTGGGCACTGCTTTTTTAAGTGCATGTGTGTCACTTAAGTGGCCATTTTCGGGGCCGCTGGCTTGGATCCTTCGCCCTTTTCCAGCTCTAGCTGAGGCCGTGGTGCATCCAGCGGCGCCTTTTGGGCATATCTGGACCTAGAGAAGTGATTCTTGGTGAAAATGACACCAAGTTTATTGCGGAGGAAAAGGGTTGGCATCCACCTCTAGTGGGATCACCAAACGGTCGGAGTTGATCGCCTTTTGTAATTGATTCCTGAATGCTACACAATTTATAGTATTATATGACCACTAGTTATACCATTTGCAATACTTCTTTCCCGCTCTTTTGGCCTCTAGCGGGATATTGTGATTCCCATTCAGGTTCAGCTGCTTAGCCTCCAAGAGTTGATCAAACATCTCATCTGCCTTTGTTAGAACAAAGGTCATTGCTACGTGCTCTACCTTCCGTTCGGGGGTAGAATGAATCTACACCTTTTCAGCCTTCTTCAAGGCTTTACACCCATAAGGCTTTCCACTAACCAACTGAGTCAAGCAGATTTCATCCCCAGGCTCTTCAAACTTCTTCGGCCAATCATCAATTACCTCCTAGTTGGTTGTCTCATAGGGAGCCCGATAAGCGTTCCTATAAGGTCGTGACCTAGTCTGAAACTTCCATGCTCTCTCCATGCAGTTGCCAGCTTCAGCCAGGTAAGAAACTACTCTAAACTGAATTCCAGCCACCCTCTCCACAAACTCGGGCTTCAAGTCATCTATTAGGAAGTTTACTGCCTTCCTTTCTAGGAGAGGGACGCTGCACTTGGCCCTAAGGTCTCTAAACCCCGCCACGTACACCAGGATAGTTTCTTTTGTCTTCTACACTATTTGTCCCAAGTCGGATAGTGTAACCTCCTCCAATTCTCTGTAAAAGCAATCATGGAAAAGAATCTCCATGGCTTCCCATGATTGAACCGAGTGTGGATCAAGGATTGAATACCATTAGAAAACTGGATGAATTTTGGCCTTTTAAGGCCGTGAGGGAAGTTGTGGAGCCTATCGATCCAGTCTGGGTAAAGCTTGTTGTACGTATGACATCCTCATTGCCTCACATCCAATCCAATATCTTGGAGGAAATTAATCACTTCCCTCCACTGCTGCAAATTCTAGAGAGCAAGAAAATTCGCTGGGTTGTACTGCTGGTTGCGTTGCCCCTGGTTTCACTGCTTATGGGACTACGGTTTGGACAACAACTGAAGGTTGTTACACCGGTTGTTGATGCGCCATGGGTTGGGCAGCTACAGGCAACTAAATAGCAGGCTGTTGCACCGTAAGCTGCTGTTCTGCCGGTTGTGCCATTGTTGGTTAGAGGGCGATCGGTATAACATTGACTGCATGTTGGGCAGTAGGTATGAACACCCAAATTTGACCCATGATTTATTCTATTATTTTAGATTGTGGATATGTTTATGTCTTTAATTGATGAGATGATTTGATTAATGGCATAAATATATTTATAATTTAAAATGGTAGAATAAAGTGTATTTTAGTTTTCTTATTCTATTTTTTTTTACCCTTTTTTATTTATTTAATTTTCGATTAGAGATAATTATTAAGTTTGGGCTAACAAAATTTGGATTCTCCAACAAATTCAGCCCATTTAAACACAAGGCCTGCAATTGATTTTAATCTTAATTGTCGTGAAAATTTAGGATTAATTATATAGTTTGCCTATCTTGTGTTTTTATGGTAGTTTTAATAGAAAAGAGGAATAATTTGATGTGTAATTGATAAAAAGGAAAAGTATTAGAGTGGGATACAAGTTGTGGGTGTTTTCTGGGTCAGGGAATACTCTAGAAGGCGTGAAAACTAACAAGGAATCAGATTGGAGGAGGAAAAGTAAGAAAAAAAAATTGCACAGTCGGTGGTGGACAAGTAGACATGACCGCCACCATTGGCGGGCGTGGAAGAGAGAACCGCCGAGCCCCGGCGGTTGTCACGACATGACTGCTTGGGCTATGGCGGTCAAACCTTCCAGAATCTTATTTTTTCCTCTTTTTCCAATTCCTAGCTCTTAACCGTCAGATTTAAGGATTCAATATCAACCCTTAGAATAATAGGACGACCCCTTATCCCTCAACACTACAAATAGACCCCCCATTACACACAATTGGGACACACATTAGAATTATTCTCCACACACCCATAAGCCTCGAGTGCTTGGAGAAATCCTAGTTCTTTGAGCCTAGCATTTGTTTTAGGAGCTGATTTTCTGGAGAGATTTTGTGGAGAGGAGTAGCAACAACCCAGTAGCAAGAGAAGAGCAGGAAGGAGGTCAATCAGAGCAAATCGTTGGAGGAAAAGAGTGCAAACCTGAGAGGAGCTTTCTTCTCTATGAAGTCGCGGAAAAATTGTGATATCTCGGGCTGTAGATGTCGGATTGCTGTGTTTTTGGAGTCTGTGAAAAGACAAGAAAGAGATCTACAACTTTATTGTTGATGCCAAACATTGATTCGGCCTTCTTTTGTACCAGATTATTTGTTGAAGTCGAGCCAAGATTCTGTTGAGTTGCTGAACGCTTATAGGAGTGAGAGGAGGGATTCAAAAGGTAACCCTAATCCTTTAATCTCAATTGTTGCTGCTGTGTTGTGTTGTTGTTATGCTATTGATGATGATTCTTTAACTGTTATGTAAGTCCATGTTAGAACTACGTGGCTTTGACTCCGGTCACACGGGTACGTAGGCAGTCTCCGTTTGGTAACGGGATGCAAGCCAAATTATGTGTCTTCTTTTTTATGTTTTTGTGTTGTGTGGTTGTGTTGTGTTGTTTCTGTGTTGTGTTGTGATGCTAGTAAGAACTACGTGAGCTTTGAATCCGGTCAGCATAGTACGTAGGTGGATTCTGGTGGTGGAATCTCAAGCTCAATTACGTGTTTATTTTCTATTTTGTTTTTTTTTTTGTTGTTGTGTTCTCTGTGCATAAGGCGTACATTGATCTTTAATTGCACACGATTTCACCCCAATACGGATGGGTGCCTAATACCTTCCCATGTATGACGAACTCCCGAATCCAACGTCTTTGGTTCGTTATGACTGGTTGCCTCAGGTGATGGATGTCAGGTTTTTTCCTCCATTTATGTTGGTTTGACCCTAAGAAGAAGGTGTGAGTTTTAAGGTGAGGGATCAAATAAATTTTTGGTCGGGTCCTCACAGTAGGCCTCACAAAATGTAGAGCCTCAAGCTGATACGAACCGAAGTGTTGGACCACCGGTTGTTGGTTCCATTGCCATTCCCATTGCCGTTGCCGTTGCCATTTCGGGCAACGCCGTTACACCCCTTGTTCCACTGATTTACTTTTGGGATGGCTGCCACCACGGCATTTGCCAGCATGACTCGCCCTTGATTACCGGGTACTACGACAGCTAGCAGAGGAGCCAGGGATGGCATTTATTCTGCACCGATACCCCCTGGTTTGCTCGGATTTATGCCAAGGCCGGTGCCATGCATCGAAGAAAGGCCATAACCTGGCCTTCTGATTCGAGCATTTTCCGTGCAAATCTCGTTAATGATGTTGTGGCAAAGTATTGAACCTGGGCATCTTAAAGCAATGACCTTTCGTAATAAGAGGCTGGTTGTACCGCGACGGGTTATCTTGGCCCACCACAGCCACCTGTTGGCCTGCTGCTGCCTCGATCGCTGCTCTCACTCTCGCCATCGCAGGATTTTCTAGAACCTGATTTATTTATGCAAGTTCAACTGCCGGTCCAGTTAACCGACTGTTGCTGAACCCTTGGTATGCCACCACCAGAACCTCCAGGCTCAGTGATTGGACTTTGTACAGAGGCCGGTGAACCTTGGGCCTACTGTCCTGTGCTAGTACCGGGTGCGACTCCGTTTCCGGCACCCTCACGATTGGAGGCACTTTGACAAAACTTCCATATCCATAAGAATTCACCCTTCCTTCGCCAGCTTCTTGGGCTAGGGTCATCCATCTGGCCTCAAGTTCTTGCCATTTCACGTTCTTTTCCTCAGGTGAGATTCCAGAGTCATTAACATCACAGATCTTGCGATGTATGGTCTTTAGTGCTTCCTTGGGTTGACTCTGTTCCCGGGTTTTCACCATTATTCTTAAGAGAATGAGGCTTTCTAGCCTCCCAAAAAATGCACCACACTTCTATTATCGTAAAATAGGATGGGACCTACTTTATGAACAGTAAAATAAAATACAGGTGAGTTTATAGTGTGTGTGAGTGTGTGTTTGGCTTTCCCCTTCTCCTACTTATATAGAGGTCGCAGTTCCTTTGTGTCCACGTATCTTTGCCTCCAAGCTTTGTAATGCCTTGTATGCCCCTATGTCCTTCGCCTGCCTTGAGCGTATGACATTCCTCTGTATCCACTCGTACCAAACCCGTATGCTGCACTCCTGCATTATTTACAAGGTAGAATGCACACGTTGAAGAC
Source organism: Turnera subulata (assembly GCA_028386065.3). Classification (NCBI taxonomy): domain Eukaryota; kingdom Viridiplantae; phylum Streptophyta; class Magnoliopsida; order Malpighiales; family Passifloraceae; genus Turnera; species Turnera subulata. Next base: position 38,237 of record JAKUCV010002907.1, read on the forward strand.
ATTAATGTGGGCAAGTTTTTGTGGTAATTGCCACTTTCTCACAGTGTTGAAAATTTTCTCAGTACAAACTGGCACTTAAAACAAATAACCAGCAAACATTGATTAAAGATTTTTAAGTCATCAGTTAAATGTATATCTTTTCTCAGTACAAACTGGCTCTTAAAACAAATAACCAGCAAACGTGGATTAAAGATTTTTAGATCCTCAGTTAAATGTATATCCCGACTTATATTTACATACCACATTATTCTATCCACAATGCAGTTCGATGCCATTTAAAGGATTTCCTTACAAATTTGTTTTCTTTTTCTTATATTCTTTGGGATAATGTATTTTCCAATTTACAGGTCACCAATATATATGTCTAATTTGTTGTATGGATTTAAAAATGTGATGTGATCTCTTCATTCCTCTATTTTTTTTTTTCTTACTTACAAGCATTTTTGTTTTATTGCTTCAAGGGGCTGTAATTTTTCTTTTTAAAAATTCTGGATTGTTTGAGATTGCTGGCCAAAGATACATATGAAAATTACTTTCCAAGAGATTCAAGGGCTGTGGAGAATTAGTGGTGATGTTGAGGGCTGTTATAATTTAGTGGGATATGAACATGAATTACGTTTACGTGGTGGCCACAAGTCCAGCCCAGTCGAATCAATCAAGCAGAGAGTGATGCGCGTCACTTCAGCGCTAAGGAAGTTGGTGGCCGTCGAAATTGCATTGTGTGGAGTGAGAGTAGACTACCCCGTATTTATAGTGGGTAGTAGGTGGCGCCCTCTGCCTTGCTCTCTTTGTCTCTGCCGTTCACGAATCTCGTCCACGTTGTGAATCAAGAAACAGTTCCTTATTATAACAAACTAACTTCATTTATCTATATCACTCTTACTATTCCCTCATTTTGAGTTAGAAACGGAGAATCACAACACTTAACATATCAAGATACATAGAAATACCAAGCCTTCTTCTTCTCTGCTTTGATCAGGTATAACGTCCTAAATTGATTGTGTTACATTGTTGCTGCATATATACATGTAACAGATTGGAAGACAAATGATGGTATACACATAGAGCTTGTATAGACATGCAAGTTAACGTATGTATGTTTTAGGTAGCCGAAGCACAAGTTCATTAGTTTGCTTCACTTATAAAAGTGTTTTTACATGCTTTTGTGTTTGATAAAATTAAGATGCCGATGCCCACTTAATTAATAATGTAGCTCACCTGTTGCTTTCATGTATACTCGAATAGATGCGCATTATGCCGTTTTATTATAAGATGGCCGAATTTGGTGTTTTGTTTGGTGTCCACTCCTCTGCTGCTTTTGTCATTTCCTTTCCTCTTGTGAAATCAGCAGCATATATGATCCACCAGAAGCAGCACCACGGCACCTTAATTCGTCGTCCCAATCACTAAAGCTACTTCATTGACTAACGTCGTCCCTGCTCTCCCTTTTAGTGCATTCCATATATGCTTCCTCTTAATTAAATATTCTTTAATTATGCACTTCTAATTTGTACAATCAATCCCACACCTCCACCCACCACATACTAATTTAGTAACTTTACTTTCCTCCATTCTCCTATGATTTTGATATTAATATGCTCTCCTACTAAACCAATCAACCTTATATCAAAAAAGGCTTATATGTCTCTGTGTTTGAATTGGATCTCTAAGAATTACTAATTTTCTTGTCTTCTGGTAGCTAGTGGATTATTGCTGAAACCTGTACCTGAACCTGTTTCTGGGTTTCAATTTCTGTAGTTGTTTTAATTGAGTGAGGCAGTTAGTGTTACGATGACGCGGGTTTTGGATCTCTTCATTGCTGCACTAATGCCGGTTTTGAAGGTACTTCTGATCACTGCGGTTGGTACATTGCTTGCAACTGATCGTGTAGATATTTTGGGGGCAGATGCAAGGAAGCATGTCAACAATGTAAGTACCCAACTATATTTACTAATTAGAATGATCATCTTTCCTTTCTCCACCAAAAATTGCAACAACATTAACTCAAGTATCATGAATTTGGAGGTGTCTGTCGGTTTACTTATTTGTGTTTTGATTGTGTTCAGTACATGTGCAGCATGCCTATTTTCCTCCTAATATAATTTTTCACTTGTTTGTGCGGATCAGTTTAGAGTTATATGCACGCTCTGCCTAGCGAATATGTTTTTGCAAAGAAACTTAAGAGCAGGGAATATAATAAGATGATGAGTAAATTAAGTTCGTCACTGAAGCTTAGTGGAACCGGAAATACATGTCCACAAACTAACTAATGGACATCTAGAGGGCTTAATCTGGCCTACGGTCTCCTAGCGTGCACCTGAAGAAGATTGCTATTGTACCAGGAAAACAACACAGAAAAAGGACTGGATGTTAATGTTTCCCAAAGATCCTGTGCTCATGCGGCCATATATGCTAGATCTCTATGATATGGCCGAAAAGAAACAATTCCTTAGGAGAATTAGATTGATGTTTAAATAAGTAGTTATTCGACAAATAAAATAGGATCTGAAACTTTGAAGACAAAAAAGAAGAAACATAACTTTTTACTGCTAAGTTTATCAGGTCGTAATATTGTGGTGTGGGGTCTAGCTAGCTATATATGGCTTGAGATCTGATAGATAAGCTTGTGGAAGTTTGTAAGTGGAGTCCAAATGCTTTAATTAACAAATTTGGGGTACTTTGCAGGTGACGTTTTATGTCTTCAACCCAGCAATGGTTGGAAGTAACCTGGCAAAATACATCACATTTCGCAGCATGGTGAAGTTGTGTGTTCACTTTTCACCGCCCATCAAATATGTTAGCAATCAGCACTCAGCACTGCACTGAGCACCATTTGTTTATTTTAAAAAAAAATTTGAAGAAATGTTCACCAGTACCCTTCTTTCACATTTGTGCAGATGGTTCATGCCCCTCAATATTCTTATAACATTTATTGTGGGCTCAGCACTTGGATGGTTAGTCATAAAAATCACCAGGGCTTCTAATGATCTGCGGGGCCTTGTCGTGGGATGCTGTGCTGCAGGTGGGTTCTACTTTTCTTTTTTTGTTAGAATGTAACATAGTGACATTTGAAGTCTGGCTCCAAAATCATCACCTGGAAACAACCTTACCCTGCCAGCTGATGCTTACAAATTTCCAGCTGCACATGCAATCAGTAGAAACAACAAGATTCAGTAAAGATTAAAATTAAGAAGATTAATTCCACATTAATTGTTGAATGCATGAACAGGAAACTTGGGGAACTTGCCATTCATAATCGTCCCTGCCATCTGTAAGGAAAGAGGCAGTCCATTTGGAGATGCTGAGACCTGTCGTGCACAGGGACTGGCTTATGTATCACTCTCTATGGCGGTATCTCTATACATCACTATTGCTTCTCATTTCATTTCTTAATTTGTTTCTGACCATGTATATACATCACTATTGCTTGCTCTAAAATTCTCTGCTATTTTTAATCTGATGCTTCAGGTTGGTTCCATCTTCATGTGGACCTACACATATAACATGATGCGTATTTATTCAATTAATGTTTCTAAAAATGAGGGCACCCAGCCTACTGGAGAAACACTGCAAAATCCTTCAATTCCTCACGGCGGCCTCTTGCTTCCTTTGAAACAGTCCTCCTCCCCGGTCGATGAGAACATTACGAATCGGATCGAAATTGGTTCCGACCAGAAGGCAGAGGTTGTTTCATTTTTCTAATGTTGCCATTTCTTTTTCTGCATCCTTTTTCTCTGTCTCGTTGTATATCCTCTGCTTCCTTTGCTAGAATTAGAAAGAATTCTTCGACACTTGGTTTCAAACTTCAGGGACAATGGCAATCCAAACAACATTCTGCTGCTGCTGCATATCTCAGGAGCATCGAAGCGCTACTGCTTATCTTATAGTTCACATTTAAGCATTTTAGTACCCTTTGTTTTGCATGTCTTGCACAGGACCTGATATCGTCCAATCTTTTTTCTCTTCAATCTTCTTGTTTGTAAAAAATTATCTTAATCTTATTCAGCGACAGGGGAGAGTTTTAGACAACATTAAGCAGGGCTTACAAATAGTTGGAACAAAGCTCAAGTTAAGAGGACTTTTTGCACCTTCAACTATTGGACTGGTATGTTAATAGTGTTTTCTTCTTAGTTACTGTCCAGCTTGCCTCCATTAAAATCTTGAACTACCTGGAAACTTAACTTTGGAATGTTCTTTTCATTTCTCAAATTAAAGTTATCATATACTCTTAGCTTTCTGAGGTTTCTCTGCAGGTTCAGTTTTTAAACAACGCCAAGCATGGCTTACAAATTGTTAAAAGGAAGCTGAACTTGGGAAGGGTATTTGCACCTTCAACAATTGGCGCGGTATGCTAATAGCATGCACTCAGTGCACTATTTAATAGGTGGAGGCTATATTTGATCTACTTACTACTAGCTAGGTAGAAAGAAAGAAAATGGGTGGGAAGTTAGAAAAGCATAACAAATGTGAAACATATTTTTTCTTTCTTCAAAAAAGCTATGCCGTGGCAGTATTTTGATTTTCTTTATTTTCGCATGCAGCTGGTTGGATTTATCATTGGCATTGTCCCTCCATTTCGGAAGGTGTTAATTGGTGACAGTGCTCCTCTTCATGTAGTTGAAGACACTGCAAATTTTCTTGGGTCAGTATCCCTATCTATTTCCATGATTAAATCAACTCGAGTAAGCCTAACCTCTCTAATTTACCTCCATGCTTGCTTTATCTCTTTAGGGAGGCTGCCATTCCAACTGTCACCTTGATCATTGGAGCAAATCTTCTTAAGGGTAATGTGATGGCTAATTAGTTTGAAACTTACCAACTTATTATTCTTTAGGCAAAGGCCGTCGTTATGACAGAGCAGAGATTTGTGTTTTCAGGATTGAAAAAATCAGCAGTCCAACATACCGTGGTGATTGGGATAGTAATAGTTCGGTATCTTGTCTTACCAATTTTAGGAGTTTTCATTGTCAAAATTGCAGTCCGTTTAGGCCTGGTGCACTCAGATCCACTGTATCAATTTGTTCTACTTCTTCAGTACTCACTCCCTCCCGCCATGAACATAGGTTTGATAATTGCTATACCTGAATTTCAATGCTTCAATATCTTGAGTTTAAGTCCAATACATAGTTTGAGTCCACATGCTGTTTTGCCACTTCACAAAATGGTCCCAGTTCGACAAGTTTTTTTGTCTTTTGTCTTTCTTTTTTTTTTTTTTTTTTACTTTCCACTTATTAATTGGGCCTCTGGAATTTGATGCAGCTACAATGACCCAGTTGTTTGGAATAGGTCAGACAGAATGCTCCGTGATTCTACTATGGACTTATGCATTGGCCTCAATTGCAATGACACTCTGGACTGCGTTCTTCATGTGGCTTGTAGGATAGTCCATGTGCCGTTCAGATGTGCTTTCAATTCTAGAAATTCAGTCTGCTATATATTTCATCAATCTTGGCATATATACACATCAATCTAATTTAGGAAAATATTGGAGCAAGGTGGCCCTGTGATTTTTTTTTATTTGGGGGACAAGTTTATATAAAAAAGTAAAGAGTGAAAATTATAATTGCGAGACTCACCCACTATAATCAGGTACGCAATCCAGACCGAATTTGGATTAGTCGGAGCAAAATTGTGGAAAATAAAAAAAAATAAACAGTTAAAGTATACAAACATATGACAAAATCATAACAAAAAAGGTCACATTTATTGTTTTCACTGTGCAGAAAATATTAACAAATATTAACAATGACTTGGTTGGAAGAAATTTTACTATTGCATGAAGTATAAATTATGGACACAATCCTAAACTGAATGGAAAGAATTAGAATAAGGCCCACGGTGGTATAACTATATATATTGAAAAGAGCCGACCCGTAATCACCGATAAACACGGTAAATGCGTGGAGTCACATGTTATTATTGGAACACTGTGTAGTTGTACGGTAAATTACCACAATACAGTACACAAAACCAGGTTCGTCACCCGAGCATAGAAACACTTATCATCATGTAGCAGAAGCAATTTAATAAAAACAATACATAGATGCCAACAACAACATAGATCCGGAACTGTCAGAGGGGACACTGTAGCTAGCTGAGAAGCATTCCTATACTACAAACAACTTAACCTGCGTGAAGCAGCTCCCACAGTGAGGGGTGAAAACAGAAGCGTCTCGTTGGTGAATATCAACCGAGAGTAAATAACAATATACAAAGCAACTGTAGCACACCAAAACACATCAAGAAATCAATGATCACAGCAGGCATAGAACTAAGGCTGAGCAAACGGTACGGTTCGGCATACCGTACCGATTTTTGTGTCGGTATGTCGGTACTGCCACTACTCTTATACCGACCATATACCGATCGGCTTGTACCGCACCGACATACTCCCACTACCGACGATATACCGATCGGCACGGTCGGCATACCGACCATGCCGAGCCGAAAACCCCCACATTCCAGAAACATTCAAGGATTCGCAAAATACTTTGACATTTGACGAGGAATTACAGAAACAATCAAAAGCATTCACAAATTACTTAACAATACTTAAATACATCATTATAATAATTGTATGAAAGCCAAAATTCTTACTTAAATACAATCATGATTGAAGAGCCTATGATATCAAAAGAAGTCTCTTCAATCCAAAAGAAAACTGTTGGCCTTTAATCTGATAAAACTAAAGGAAGTATACAAAAAAATTCAGCCAAGTTGTCAACCCAAAAATCCAGCCAAGTTCCTTTCCAATTCCTGTCAAGTTCCTTTCCAATTCCTGCCAAATTGTAAAAATATTGAGCAAACCAGAATTGGAAAACAGGGACAAGAAGATCACAAAACCACCATTTACATAACTGGAAAAGCAACACATACTGGAATTCCATCAAACTTCAATAGCTGGTTCTATACATAGATCGGCCAGTTCTGAAAAAAAAAAATGGATGTTAGTGGTAAGTAACTAAACTGAAATAATGAAAGGAAATGAAGAACAACCAAACTTGGTGCAAAAAACATGAAGAATAGAGAAGTAAAATACCATTTTTGAGCTTCTCAACATCTACTTCACTCTCCCCCAATTCGCAATGGTAGTCTGGTGCTCCTGCTCGCATCCAATCTTGAGCACAAATAAGGCCTTGCACAATCTTAGAAGTCAAAGAACTCCTAAAAGCATCAAGAATTCTGCCACCGGTACTAAATGCAGATTCTGATGCAACAGTCGAGATGGGGACAGCAAGCACATCACGAGCCATTACTGATAGTATTGGAAATCGTGGTGCATTGACCTTCCACCACGACAATACATCAAAATCTTTAACATATGACTCAGTAGCTTCCCCTATATACCTATCCAATTCTGTTTTGTTTTCTCCATCAGCACCTTCTAATCTCTGGAACATTGATATCCTCTTTGATAACAATCTCCCGAGCCCATCAGCATCTTCTGTGAAGGCCCTCCCCCCGAGGGACCCACTAAATCCAGGTATTGTTACATCACTCCCTCCGCCCGATTAAATCCTTTACCATGCTGCAGCATTAGGGATTCGAACTCGGGACGTGATGCTTTTTATCCCCCTCAAGGAGAGCACCTTCACCAATTCATCTGCCCAAATAAACCGGGCACGAAGCCCAAACATATCCATAGAGAGAGAGAGAGAGAGACAGAGAGAAAGAGGGAGGTAGAAAGGGGGAGGTAGAAGGAGGGAGGTAGAAACCGGTCATCACAGACCCATATGCAAATCCGCATACCACATGCTATCCCGCATGCAAACCCGAGGGGTATCAATTCCCGCTCGAACCAACCGGTCATCAGCACACAGTAGCCTAACTTCTACTGTACATTATTTTTAATCTCAAATTATGAGTTCATGTGTGCCAAGTGATTGTAATTTAACAGGGTTGTGTGATAAAACATCTTAAACAGATCACCGGGTCTCCGACCCACAACACATCACACAAAACACCCAAAATCACACATGTTATAATCCATAACAAATCCAACATCCAGCTCATAAGCAAATAATACACTTAGGCACACAATACAGATTACAGCATGTTAGCAAACAAGCATGCAACTCAAACAAACCAATCCAACGAGCTCATGCAAACAAACA
>JAKUCV010002908.1:7903-25932 GCA_028386065.3 Turnera subulata
GTACTTCAATGATTGATGGTTGGGATATAGATTTAGATAGAGAGGAGTCAGAATGTGAAAGTGATGTGTTGAGAAGTCCACCTAAGTCTGATGATGAGAGTAAGAGGCGGCCACAGAACTTGCTAGACTTTGATGAAAATGTTCACATGAAGGAAAAGATCCAGTTTGCAGAAGGAATGATGTTCAAGGATTATCAAGTGTTCAGGGAGGCTCTGAAAGAACATGCAATTCAAGTGGGGCATGACTTCATTTTCCTTCAAAATGACAGCACAAGGATTACTGCCAAATGCGCCAAGGGCTGTCCATGGAAAATTCACTCATCTCCCTCCCCACAAAAGGATTGCTGGATGGTAAAAACATATCCAGTCGAAAAACACTCCTGCGGTAAAACATATGAGCACACGAAGGCTAGTGCACGGTGGGTGGCTATGAAGTACTTGGAAGATATTAGAGACAATCCCAACATAGCACCAACTATTTTGGTGGAAAGGATAAGAAGAGAGCATAATATTTATGTCTCTCCCAGCAAGTGTGACAGAGCAAAGTTAATTGCACTTGTCATTATCAGAGGTGATGAGAGGGAGCAGTACAACTTCCTGAGGAATTATGCAGGGGCAGTATTACAATTCAATCAAGGGAGCACGGTACAGATTTATGCTCCAGATGGAGTATTTCAAAGGATTTACATATGCCTCAAGGGTTGCAAGGAGGGTTTCATTGGAGGTTGTAGGCCTTTTATAGGAGTGGATGGTTGCCATTTGAAAGGTGAATTCAAGGGTCAATAAATTCTTGCTGCCGTGGGGAAAGATGCCAATGACAATATATTTCCCATAGCGTGGGCAGTTGTTGAGTCTGAATGCAAGGACAGCTGGACCTGGTTCTTGGAATTATTGTTCCAAGATATTGGCTCACCTGCAGAGAAGGGATGGACTTTCATTTCTGACAGACAGAAAGTAAGTTCATCATTTTTTATTGTGTTTGGTGTTGTTTTTTCTTCCTCTCCAAATCCGTTCCCTTCCCATTCTCCCATTGTTGTTTTGTTTTACTTTTAGTTCCTTCCACTTCCCTCTATTACCATTAGTACTACTGTTTACTGATTATCTACTGCTACCGGTATAATAATTAATCCATTCTGTGTATATCAATCAACCATATCTATGAATCTATCTAAGTATCCATTCTGGAAATCTAAATGGATTTGTGTTGCACTGCGGTGATGCAGGGTCTGACAAGCTTGTTCGATAATGAACTAAGCTTTGTGGATCACAGGTTCTGCTTAAGGCATCTCTGGTGTAATTTTCAGAAGCAATGGCCCTCAAAGACCTTCAAGGATTACTTGTGGAATGCAGCCAGGTCTTACACCGAGAGTGCTTTCAAGTACTGGATGGGAGTGTTAAGAAGCTTGCCAGATGGAGGAGAAGAAGCTTATGCCTGGTTGATGAGGATTGACACCAAGCGTTGGGCAAGGCATAAAATGAGTCCTAGAACCAAATGCGAGCTACTTCTCAACAACTTGGCAGAGACTTTTAATTCTCTAATTCTGGAAACAAGGGACAAGCCGATCTTAACTATGCTAGAAGGAATTAGAAGGTTGTTGATGAGGAGGTTTGCAAGGAAGCGGACATGGATGAATAAATACCAACTGAATCTCTGCCCTAGAATATTACAAAAGCTAGAGAAGGCCAAAAAGGAGGCTATGAACTGCATTGTCATTCCTGGAGGCAGTGGATTGCGATTTGAGGTCAACCATTGCTATGAGAGTATAGTCATATGCGATCTTGACAAAAAATCTTGTTTCTGTAACAAGTGGGAATACACTGGAATTCCTTGTCACCATGCTCGTGCTGCCATTATGTTTAGCAATTTGAACCCTGAAGACTTTGTTGATGAGTGCTACACATTGGCGCGCTTCAAGACTGCTTATGCACTAGGAATTGAACTTGTTCCAGGGCAAGCACACTGGCCAGAAGTAAATGGTGATCCCTGCAAGCCTCCATGCATGGAAGAGAAGAAGAGGCGTTTTAAGAAACCAAAGCCAAGGAGAAGGGGAGAGGGTGAAGATAGACCTTCTCAACCCTATAAGCTTACTAAGCGAGGTGGGAGGATAATGTGCCAAAATTGTTTACAGTATGGGCACAATATCAGGACATGTTCCAATCCGAGGCACCCAAATGCAAAGCCTCCAAAGGCAAAGAGACAGAGAAATGAGGTGCATAGCACAAATGAATCAATAGATGAGTCAGCAACAACAACAATTCAACATAAACAGAGCACTACTAGTAGACCTGTAAAATTACTAGTTAAGTTGTAACATATCTCCTGTTTTCGTTTTATTTACTTAGTATTTTGCTTATTGATTTTGCTATAGACATGTATATTTTGTGATTTTGCTATTGACATGTATATTTTGTTGCTTGATGTTTGATTTTTGTTTGTCATAGGCAATTAGACCGATTCAAGCAAATGATGGGGAATTTCCATCTACTCAACAGTCTACTGTCACCTCCAGCTTGCATTATCCAAATTTTGCAAGTTTACCAGACCTGCCAAGCTCAAGTTCAAATGCTCCAAGATTACCTCAACTGCCAAGCTCGAGCTTGAATGCTCCAAATGTTGTAAGTATCATTGACCTTACCTATTTGTAATTCATTTCATCAAGCTTTGTGAAACTTGTTCTTAATGATCAAAAAATTTTTTCCAGCAGTTGAGGCAGCCAATGACTCGAAAGTATAGGCCAACCTCAAGCGTGCCTGCTCAGGATAGGCCACCAATTTCTGGATTCATGGCTTCTGCTAGGCGTAGTGCACAGAACGCAGCTCCAAAAAGTGTGACACAACCGCCTATTAGGAGATCGCCTATTAGGAGATCACGTAAGGATTTTCTAGTTACCATATGCAAGCCTTAAAACCATAAACACTGGAAGTTTTTGCACAGCATGTATGTTATGAACAGAATGCATGCTAATTATTTTGATGCCACCATTAAGTCTGAGAATTAAACTCACTTGGCATGTAATGTTTAAGGTCTCTGGTACTGTTGTCCTCTTTATGTTACTTCATCTGAATTCGGCTATGGATTGCTTCTATTTTAGAACTTAAATTTCATTATGCTTTGTGATTTGTGGTGGTTTGTTTGGCTTGTTGGTATTGGATGTGTGTGTGCCTTGTTTGTGTTAGAAGTGATGACTTGGACTTGGCTTGTTTCAATTAAATTTCACTTCCATTCCACTGCATTTTACAAGCACTCGCATTCTATTCCATTCCTCATTCCATTCTGTCCATTCCCCACCTAAGACATCCTACCCACAAGTAACAAACAAACTACCACATTTACTCCTAGTACACCCATCAAGAGTAGAATTCCCTTCTTAACTAACATCTTCAATTCAGCAACTTCATTACCTAAAGACCGCACACCATTGCAGCAAGCTTCAATCCCATTGCAACAAACCTTCAATTCATCACCCATGCCATCAGTTTCAGGGCCTGCACCAATTGCATCGCATTCCATCTTCACACAATCACCAGGCAATGGTCTACACCAACCAACAAAGCCACAAGATTCACACCAATAGTACAGCTTCTTTGGATTCTTAGCAGACTCTGAAATCCCCAAATTTGCCTTCTTCTTGCACTTGCATATCGCATTGGAAAATCTATGGAAGTCAGCCTCTTCTCTTCTTCCATAGCTGCTCCTTCCATGGCTGCGTGAATTGGTAGATGATGAGGACATGCTTGATTTTGTTGCTGGTATTTGACCGATTTGTTGTTGCTGGAAAGGAGTGATTTTTAGCTTTTGGTAAGGAGTGATTTCTTGATTTTGGTACTGGTGTTTGATCTATTTGTTGTTGCTGGAATCGATTTGATGTTGTTGGAAAAGAGTGATTTTCAGCTGTTGGTAAGGAGTGATTTGTTGGTAGGAAGGTGAAGGTTGGCGGCATTTTATGGTGTACAAAGGAAGGCCATGTATTTTGGCGGGAAGCAAGCCTGATAAAGGAGGGAAATAGACGAGGAGGGAAATAATGGAGGGAAATATAAAGGGGAATGAATGGAATGCATCTCAACCGTCCACCTGTATGTTTTATTTTCCAGAAATATTTTGTTAATGGTGAGCAAATCACCCCTTGGACGGAAACCCATGTTTTGCAAACGGAATGAGGCAAATTGCGAAAAAGTAAACTTTAAGAGGTAAAATACCGGTTTTTTTTTGTCAGGGGGTGATCTTAGTTTGACCAAAAGTTCAGGGGGGTGTTTTGTAATGAAGCCCACGATTTTGAGTGGGTTTTTGGTACAGTTGGTACCCAACTTTCTTACGTTGAGTCAATCATGTACTTACAACTTTTTTCGAGACATTTATGTACCTGGAGTTTTACCGGTTAGGTCAGTCATGGGTCTCGGGCTAGGTATGTACTAACGTGGATGCTGCCCCAAATTGGACTGCTGCCCGTGGCTCAAAACGACGCCGTATTACCACAATGCGACGTCGTTTTAAGCCTACGTGTCAAACTTGGATCCAACCCACTAACCTAAAAACCAACCCGGTTTCCCACCCTGGTTCTACCCTGGTTTAAAATTATCAATGAACCACGATTTTTTATTTTTGTTTATACCCCAACTACATATTTTTTAAAAACATGTTGTTGTTAATTGTTATCCAAACTAAAAACGTGAAAAAATATAATCTCTCCAATACTCTTCTTTAAACCCCAACCCACAACACCCGTCTCGTCCTCTCTATCCTTTTTCCCTTCTTTGCCTCTCTTTTTTTTTTCTATTCTCCGTAGTGAAACTTTCTATCTCCCTCTTTCCTGGTAGCCAAACAGGTTTAATGAGGAAGAAGTAGAGAATCTTTTAATGAGAACAAAAAGAAGGGACGATCTGTACATATCCCAGGACATGATGAAATCTCCGGTGTGACTCTGCACCGGCGTCACCTACGACCACGCCTCCATCCAGCGGTGGCCCGACGACGGCAACAACACCTGCCCCACCACCATGCAGGTCCTCCACACCAAGTGACTTAGTCCCCAGCCGCAACCTGTAATGCCTCATCCAGATCTGGTCCGACTCCGCCACCGACTGCCGCCGCGACGCCTCCACCCCCACCGCCCTTTATGCCTTGAGTCCACCATAGCCATCACCCTCTTGCTCTTCTCTTAGGTATTTGAGATTGGAAAAGGAGACTACACAGATGACTATAGATATATTTGAGATTGGTTTTATTCTTTTCTGGTGGTTATGGGAGGCTGCAATGGTGGAGTTTTTGGAGTGGGCTACTATAACCAAGATGACGACGACAATGATTTCTAGGGGAGATGACGCCGATGTTGTTGGAGGGGAGAGTTAAATATCATATATATTTTTTTTTGTTTATTGGTTTTTTAATTAAATCTCATGTGTATAATTAAAGGAGCTTATTTCTATTTCTCTGCCAACAAAGAGATTTTGTTGGTGCAAAATTGAAGAACATCCCTCCTCCTTTTATTTTGTGTTAACTATTTTTAAATTAAAATTTATCCATATTAAATATCATTCAAAATCAATGGTCTAATCATCCACTCGTATTAAACCCATGTGTGGACATAATTTATTAGAAAAGAAATTTAATTTTTTCAAATATTTATTAAATTAATTTAAATAATTATTTAATAAGAACTGGTAGAACCCTGGCAATCTCGGTGAAACGTGTACCTACATTTTAAAAAAAAGTTGTGGAGAAAACTAGGATCCTGATTATTTTCATTATACCCGTTATGGTTATAAAATAAATATCATTTTTAATGTTTTGGAGGAGATTAAGGAGAGAATGAAGGAGGTGTTGGGTGTGATTTGTTTGATTTTGATTTTATTATAATCATTATTACTGTAAAATAAATAATGTTTTAAAAATCTAAGAAAATTAAGGAAATAATTTAGGAGAAAATTAAGGAGATAATTTAGGAGAGGATTAAGGAGATAAGATAGGATGTGATTTGTTTAATTTTAATTTTATTATAATCATTATTGTAAAATAAATAATGTTTTAAAAATCAAAGAAAATTAAGGATAAAAATTAGGAGTGAAAGTAGGGTACTGATGGTATGATAATCAATTTATCTCATTATTATAATCATTATGATTATTAATCGTTTTACAATTTATTTGGAATATGCATCTAAGAATTAAAATTTTTTGCCAAATTTTTAACAATTATATTGAAGACTATAATTTGGACTATGAACAAATTTTTTTATTTAATCCGCAAATAATTTTTTTTGTCAAATAATAAAAATTTGATTTAAGGTTTATTATTAGGGATGTTTTGGGTCATTTAATTCATCGGTTGAACCTCTCGAACCGGGTGGGAACTGTTGGGATAGTGGGATCTGCCACATGGACTCAAAACGACGTCGGATCCATTTGCAACTCCTTTGGAAATATTGCCCGAATGGTATTTCTTTCCTGTATTCGTATCATGGTTATACAACGTCGTTTTGAGCAACGGGCAGCAGTCCAAAATCGGGCAGAAACCACGTCAGCACATGGCCTGCCCGCTAAAATTCTAGGTACATAAATGTCTCGGCAAAAAGTTTGGGTACATGATTGTCTCAAACCATAAAATATGGATACCATCCTTACCAAAAACCCATTTTGAGTTGATCATAGTTTGTCTTCCTCCTTTCGTTTTGGGCTTTGGATTGTATTTTGATGCTAGTACGTAGGGGTACCAAAGACACAAAGACTGTCTTAAAATGGGTAAGAGATTAGAGAAACAAGCAAGATGGTGACACTTGTGGCCGGAATGGCAGCATCCGTGGAGAAATATAGTGAAATGCACTTGTGCGCTTTTTCATTGTTTTTTTTTTTCTTAATTTATCCTCAAAACTAAACTTCTATATTTAAAAAGTTTCCAACATCCATAAGCTCCAAACTAAAATACAATTGTAGCTATAAGAGTGTTTGAAGAGATTCTTTAATCCCTATTTGATCTTGGTTAACATGCGGTTACTAAAATATAATTGTAGCTATAAGGGTGCTTGAAGAGATTTCGTTTAGTCCCTGGTTAACATGCAGTTGTTGAAAGGTTATATGACTTTATTTAGAGAATTTGTAATGTGGCCAATATTTTTAAAGACTTTTCTCTCCTTCCCAGGAATTTCAATCCACGATTTTTGTTGGAAAAATTAGAGTATTTTAAAAGAAATTTATTTTCCAAATTAAATTATTTTTTGAAAAGTCTTGTCTAAAGTAGAGTAAAGTGATATAGTGTTACCAAAAGATGTGTCCTAATATCTATATCAATATATTTTCCACTAAGAGTTATTTTCTCTCTTCAGTCAAGAGACATCTTGATATCCATAAATACCCAAATATCATTTATATCATTCATAAAACTTATATCACAGACTCTCTCCCCTTTTTGTGTGGTTACACCTTGCTACAAGTTTTCCTCCTTACTTTACAAAAACTTTTTATCATATCCCTCCACTTTACTGGGTTAATGAATTTTTCTTGGCAGTTCTTATATCCTGCCTAATACGGGCAGAAGGGCTTGTTATATCCTAGGGGATATTTCGCAAAGGCGAAATAAATTCTCTTGAGGACAGTATTCTTCAATACGTCTCAAGCCATAATTTTCCAACAATTTTTCTCCTAAAATTGTAATGTACAACAAAAGCCCATGCATGCTACCATCAGCACTTTTAGGCTTCCCCTACCTCCTTCGCTCCTCTATAAAAAACAAACTCTCTTTGCTTACACAACTTACACTCATCATTTCAACTTAATATGCTTGTAATGACTAATTTTAAGCACTAGTTAGACACATAAAATGATAGAAAAACCTCTTTTCCCAGTCCGAACACTCTACCATTTTAAGCTTCCACTCTAACAACACTCCTTCTTTACATACTTCTCCATAGTACTTAGTACTGATCAGCACACTTCCTCCTCCTAGTTGTTCCAAAAATTCCCCCTTTTTCTGAACGGTGTTTATTTTTATTAGTTATTCTCCTTATTTATCTTATCAGCGTTATGTGTAGGGTAGCATAAAAAAAAAAACCTCTTTATCCTGTATTAGCTATTCCTCTTAACATTACAAGTTTCCCTTATCTGTTTTTTTTTTATTTTCATTACTTATTCATTATCAGTGCTAATCAACTCTTTTTTTATCTAACAATTACTAACACATAAGATATTCTTGCAGATGGCAGCGGTAGCACCAGGTGGAATTAATTTAGTTGATGTTTGATAAGCTGAACGGGGAGAGAGATATGTGAACTTTATTCAGGATGCTCGGACACACTTTTCAAAAGGCAGCCTTCGCTATGAACTCAGTCTTGTTGAAGGTTCCAATGATCAACCACTTCAAGTCAGTCTTGTTGAAGATTCCGATGATCAACCACATCTTCATCAACAAGTGCCGTTCTTAGTTGTAGAAAAGGAATTTGACTTTCAGTACTCTTGGGTGCCCTTAACTGTGGACGGTGAGTATCCTGATGAGCCTAATTCTAGTGTGCGTGCAATCGTGAGACAAGATAATCTTTATATTATTGGATTTGAAAACGATCACGAGAGATGCATGTGTGGAACCCAATATGACAAACTTCCTCCAAATAGTACGCACATTTATTCCTGATCTCCTTTACCTGTTCCATATTTATTAACAATACTATTTATTTGTTGGGCAACATATGTTTTGTGTTACTATTTCTTGAGCATTAACATGGTACGATTAATTCACAATCTTATATAACTGCTCTTTTAGTGTAGAGTTGAAAGATATATGTTAGATAAACTTTTCACATGCGCCTTAAATTAAGTATTCAGTGTTGTCATTGTAGGTATGTGATTCAATTGGATTTTTAAAAAAATTTCACCTACAATTCTTAAACATAGTACCTGATTCAATTTAAGGCTTCAATGACTTCTAATAAGAAAACTTTGAAAATAGTAAAAGGTGGGTTTTATTTTTGTAAAGAGATTTCTAACATAATCTTCAAATCATTTTTTTGTCATAATAGAATATCAAAGCTCCTCCAACAATTAATGAGATAATAGAGTGGTGGAGGTGAAATGTCTAACTATCACTTAATTTGTTTGAAAGTATGTGACTTCCATTACTATCAAAACTATCAACAAAATAGACAGCCCAAAGCTCTCTTGTAGGGATGAAAGTTTCTTTTTCCTTTACTCTTCTAGGTATGTTTCGTATAAGAGGAATAGCGAGAATAATAAAAAGGATTTGCATGAGAAGGACACTTGTAGTAGATAATCTCGCTTTGGAAAAAAAAAAAGACACATAGGGTAGATTAGAAGGCTGGGGATTTTATCAAAAAAAAAAGAAAAAAAGGGGGATAAATTTCACAGTTTACTTGAACGGGAAACCGATCTCTTTTAGTATGCCTATATAGATTAATGGAATAAGGTGTATACAGAGATTAGCAAAAACAGGAGCATTACCGTAAGGTAATCCCATATTCCTTTTTTCATAAGGAATCCCATATCCCCGAATTTATGCTTCTTACCCAAAAGTACTAAATTCGTCCGCTACATATATAAGAATCCTCCTTCCGGAGTATAACATGGTACACATTGTTGATGTGCGATAGGCAAATTCATATTTAAGAATCCCATCACTCTGCTCGTACAAAACAAATCCTTTTTATTTTCATAAACACTAACTCTTTCCAATAAAAAGACTGCGAGGAACAAATTCAGAGATACAGGCTGCCCTCTCAGCTATCCATCACCTCTTGTAGCCTTTTATACGGATCTCCTTGTTAAGGATCGCTTCGTGTTTCTTGGTAAGTGGTTTCACCTCTCTTTAACTTTGATTTTGTCCTTCAATCTAAAAATTTATGCATTCAATTGTATTTGTAAACCTCCCCCCCTCAATCCCGCAGATAGAAAGATTGGTCCATGACCTGAATCATGATTTATTTGTATTGTATCGTAATTGTATAGTTAGGTTTATCCTTTACAGCCTACAGATAGTGACTAGAACTAAATATAGTTGCTCTTAATTTACCGGAATTTATATTGTCTAATAACTAGATAGTTGACTCCCGCACAAGAAAACAAAGAGAATGAAGAACAAAAAAATGAAGAAGTGTCTGGGTCATGCCTTTGATGGTATTTAATTCGAGTATAGGCGGGGTGTGGTTTGTAACGTAACTCTGTGTCATGCTCATGCCTTTGATGGTATTAAATTCCTGTAATAGGCGTGCACTTACTCCTTGAACTGTTAACCTTAGCTGTTGTCACCTCTTTGATGACTCTCTAAGGGTTTTTTGTATCTTTATCTACCAATAAATCCTTATCGTTTATATCAAAAAAAAAAAAAGAGAAGTGTTTTCTTTGACATATAATTTGCATTAATTTTCCTCATGTGTATCTATATATGCATCCTTGCAGTTGCAGGAATACCAATAAAAACTTGGAAAGGAAAACAATGGCGATAAGTAAAGTTGATGTTTTGCCATATGATGTGTTGGATCATATAATGGCAAAACTACCGGCCAAGTCTCTGATTAGATTTATGAGTGTCTCCAAATCTTTACAGACCAACTCCATCACTCTCACAACTCTCCAAATATTGATTAGATTACCACCAGAATCTCTTGTTCGATTCATGTGCTTAAGCAAATCGTGGCATAACCTGATCCGGAACAATCCTAGTTTCAAAGCCTTGTACACCAAGACTAGTAATGCTAGGCAAGTTAATCCCCGTTATTTAGTCCAACAAAAAGATAACCGCAAAGAATTAAAGGACATGCTCAAGTCTGACTTGGAAAAGTTAGGCTTATCAGAGGATTTGACGAAAAAACATTCCTTCAATTTTTTTCACTCCATGACGGGAAAGATTTAGTGGAGTATAAGTCATTTGGTACACAAAGGATAAGGGGCCCTAGTATTTCATATCCGAAGCATAAAGAATGGGGGATGGATTTTGTCATGAGATCTCATAATGGATTGTTCCTGATGGGTGATCATTATGGTCTTTTCCTTTGGAATCCTTCAATCAACAAAGTCAAGGGAATTGAAGAACCTGATTTTCCATCTCATTGGAGTGGTCAAGCAACAGGATGTGGAGTTGGATTTTGCAAAAAGGATGAGGAAGATCTTAAGGTTGTCTCCTTTGGTGTTCCTTTACCTGGTCATAACTATGTTCCCCTAGTGCAAGAATCGGTGGTTAGTATCAATTCTATGAGTACAGATTCTTGGAAGACAATCCAAGGTATTTATATTCCTGGAGACTCTAGTAATAATAGCGAGGTGACTCTTGATGGAGTTCCCCATTGGATTGCAAGAAGCTGAGAGGAAAATGGAATATTCATGTCATTTAATTTTGACAAAGAGGAATTCGGACAAGTAATGTTACCAATACCAATTGCTAGTCAGGTTTTAGGCATTTACAAAGGATTACTTTCTATATTCTGGTGTTCCAAGGTATATAGTAGGGCTGAAGGATCAGGAGCAGATTATGAAATGTGGGTTTTGAGTGGATATGGTGGTGAACAAATCTGGACCAAATTATTCTTCTTCCAACAAACTGTTTACGGACTTCCAATCTGTATGGGATATAATGGAGATGAGCTCCTGAGTAAAGCTGATAATGGAAAAATTTGCACACTAAATGATACCGGAGAGGTTAGAGAATTCGACATCCATATCAAAGCCGGCTTCATATTTCCTTTGGAAAGCTTAGTTTTACATAGTGAGTACAAAATTCTGGGAAGGAAAATTGTATTATTCATGAACAAGGACAATGGTCGTGTCTGTTTCAACTTTTTTTTTTCTTTCAATTAGTGGTCCATTACACAGTGCCGAATCAATTGTCGCAAAGATAGATGATTCAGTTGACATAACATTATTTACAGTATAAATCTTGGCATTTATTTAAATTTAATGTTTTATTTTACTATTGTTGACGGATTGTTTCCATTATGAAATAATACAGTACATATGTAATGGCAATTCTTAATTCGTATAGTCTGTAATTTACATGCCATTAGGTGCTATTGATACCATATGAATTGTCTGTACACACCTTGGGCCACCAAAACTTTCCCATGCCAGTGGGCCCAACCGTCAATACTTAGACCACACCAGAATTGAATGAGTCTCTTAGCCAAGCTCATGAGACTTTTAAAAGCCCAACCCGTAGTCTTGAGGGTATGTCTCAACAGTTCCAGCCCAGCTCTGAGTATCACCCTAGCCTGCCTCTGTTGTAGTGTAAGCTGTTGGGTCCACTGGCATGGGGAAGTTTTGGTGGCCCAACGTGTGTACTAGACCCAAACAACAGAGAATGGTTGATTGAGGGTATGGGATAACCCCACCGGAGGTCCTATAACATATTTCGAAAATTCATTTGAGTCCTAAAATCGAAAAACGACTCATTCGAGCCCTATAACGTCTAAAAAGGATACTAATTGAGTCTTCGTCCATGTTTATGTCTAATTTTCTGTTATCGTTAAAAGATTTTTAGTCCCTATAAATCTATATAATATTATTTTAGTCCTTATAATTTCATAAAATTTTCTTTATGATCCTTTTAAAATAATAAAAAATAAAAAAAGAGCGACTTGAAACACTAGATGCATATCTTTACATATATTAGCCATTAGGGTTTAGAATTTAAGATATAAAGTGAAGCAGTAAGCCAAAAATACTAAATGCTAAAATCCTAAATTCTAAACCCTAAACCCAAAAAACTAAAAAGACTAAATTCTAAAACTTTCAATCTTATATCCTAAACCTCTAAATTTAAAATCTTAAAAACCTTAAACCCTAAACCATACATCCTAAAATCATAAACTCTAAATCATAAATTCTAAACTCTAAAGGCTATTATATGTAATGATATGCATTCAGTGTTTCGAATCCCTTCTTTCTTATTTTTTATTATTTTGTAAAGGATCATAACAAAAATTTTAAAAAATTTTAAGGACTAAAATAACATTATATAGACTCAGAGGGACTAAAATACTTAATGATAACAAAAAATTAGACGGAAACATAGACGGGGACTCAATTGATATTCTTTTTAAATATTATAGGACTCGGATGAGTTATTTTTGATTTTAGGATTCAAATGAGTTTTCGACATATGTTATAGGACCTCTCATGGGGTTATCCCTTGAGGGTATTGGTGATTCCACCGGTTGCGGATAGTAATTACTAGAACTTCCATTAATTTATAAATTATTTACTATTTCACTAATTATTTTCTGACATTTAGAGTCATTCAAATTATAATTAAATATTAAAAATTGGGTTAGAGATATAGATTTTAAGTTTAGTTATTAGTATTCTGAAATATTTTACATACATTAAGAATATAATTAATTTTAAAGTTGAGAAACATAAACAAAATAACGCCAGGGATTCTGGCTTTACAGATTGGGACATACAATTTAAAAAGCTCTCTTCTTTTCTTTCCCTCTCTCTTATTCAGTCCTCACTTTTTCTCTCAAACACACACCAGGAAAGAAAAGTGCACACTACAAACCCACAATAGTATGCATATTTATTCCTGATTTCCTTTTCTTGTTCCATATATGTTAACAATACAATTTATTTGTTGGGTAGTATAGGTTTTGTGTTACTATTTCTTAAGTATTAACATGGTATGATTAATTCACAATCTTATATAGCTGCTCTTTTAGTGTAGAGTTGGAAGATATATTCTAGATAAACTTTTCACATACACCTTAATTTAAGTATTCAGTGTTGTCATTGTAGGTATGTGATTCAATTGTATTTTAAAAAATTTTCACCTACAATTTTTAAAAATAGTACCCCACATGCATTACTATAGTAAATTAACCACATTGCCATGCACGAATATAAAACAGTGGCCATCGCACATACCTTGACTTTGATTTATTTCTTAAAAATAAACTCATCTATGGAATCCTGTAGGCTTGCAATTAAGTGGATCAGAGGTAGATCTTGGTCAATTTTTTATTCTTTTTTTGGGGTTTTTCCATTATTCATATAATTCTTTATTTTAAAAAACATAAAAAATCTTTAAGCATAATAATTACATGACAGATTCTGCCCCAAAATAATACCTGTCACTTATGACTAGAGAATTTGAGAGTCTCTGTTCATGTTTCAAGTTGCCTTTTAATGGGGATATAATAGCGACGGAAGTCCTAGGCTAGATTATAGTTGAGTCTGTGAGCAATTTTCCTACCGTTCTCAGGCGTTGAAAGGCCATTACTTAATCATCCACTCTCCTCCATTATGCTCTACTAAGTTTATGCAAGAAGATTTTCAAGCGGAGAGGTTTTCAGACGTAGAAGTAAGCTCTTTCCTTACCTGCATGTTACCTTCTTTATTCTAGATTTTTCTGGATGGTAGTGTTCTGCTTGTGTGGCTGGTGATATCATGAGGGTAGTATAGTAACATGGTTTTTCTTGTGTGGAATTGCCGTGGGTTGGGTTCGTCCCTCATCTATGGGAGGCTGAATGATTTAAAAGTTACCTATCGTCCGGATCTAATCTTTCTTACTGAAACCAAGCAGAAGAAAGACAGGTTAGAATGAATTAGGCGAAGATTGAGTTTCAGTTCTGCTAAGTATGTTGACCCCATAGGAAAGTCTGGTAGGCTTGCCCTATGGTGGACAGAAAATGTAGAGTGCGAATGCATCTCTCTTGAACGTAATTTTATTCATGCGAGTGTTGCTATCAGAGGTGGAGCTCCTGCTTTCTGTGCAACTTTTGTTTATGGACCTCCAGTTGCTGGAAATAGACCAGCCTTTTGGGAGGCTTTGGGAAAATTGGACCGTGGTTCTGTGGCTGGATGGGTTCTTCTTGGTGATTTTAATGCATTGCTAAATACTGATGATAAGGCTGGCGGTAGTTGTGTCAGACCATCACAAACTCGTGACTTCAGGGCTTTCATGGAGGACCATGGGATGATGGAAATAGAATGCAAAGGAAGTCACTTCACATGGTCCAACAACAGATTAGATGAGGAGCACATAGAAGAGAGACTTGACAGGGGGATTGCAAACCTTGAATGGTGTATTGAGTGGCCAAATGCAGTGATGAAGAATGAAATTTTGGTGGGCTCTGACCACCGTCCACTGATCCTTTTTGTGGAGGGGTTTGAGAACCGAGTGAAAACACAATTCAGATTTGATGCTAGATGGATTGAGGAAGAAGATTGCGGTGAGATTGTAAATCAAGCTTGGACAAACCCATGTTCAGGTTCCAGGCAATTCAAAGTGGCTCGAAAAATTAAAGTCACCAACAAAGCTTTATCAAGGTGGAGTAAGGAAAAGGTGAAGAATGCAAAGAAAGAAATTGAGAAAGCATTGGGAGATCTAAAGTTGCTACAGGAGCAAGAGTTCACAGAGGCTAGGAGAGCAAGAGAATTTGAGCTTACTCGAATCTTGGAAAGAGAATGGAAAAGAGAGGAAGTGTATTGGTTTCAAAAAGCTAAAATCAAGTGGTTGAAAGCTGGAGATAGAAACACCAAATTTTTCCATGGGTCTACCATGCAAAGAAGGGTGAGAAACAGGATCATGAGGTTGCAAAAGGAGAATGGGGATTGGATGGAGGATAATGTCGAGATCACAGATGAGATTCTAAGGTACTACAAGAATGTTTTTACATCAGAAGGGGTGGAAAATACAGATCTTGATAATCTGGTGACTCCAACAATTACTCCTGAGATGAATACACACCTCATGGCGGACTTTACAGAAGAAGAAGTGAAAAAGGCGGTCTTTTCTATGGGAGCACACAAAGCTCCTGGCCCTGATGGTTTCACAGGGCTATTTTTTCAAAAATTCTGGGATGTTATCAAGGACGACATTATTTCAGCTGTGAGGAGTTTCACTCATTCTGGACATCTTTTAAAAGAGTTCAATAAGACTTTCATTACACTTATACCAAAAGTCAAGAATCCTGAAAATTTGGGACAGTTCAGAACCATCAGTTGCTGTAATTATTTATATAAGATCTTCTCACTCTGCATTGTTCACAGATTGAAAAAGTGGTTACCCCAGGTCATCTCTCATACACAATCTGCTTTTGTTCCCAAGAGATGCATTCAGGATAATATCATTATCACGCATGAAGCCTTGCATACTATGAGGACTAGATGTAAGGACAGAAAGACAGGGATGATGCTGAAAATGGATGTCACTAAAGCTTATGACAAGCTTGAGTGGGGTTTTTTAAAAAAAATGTTGCTTTTATTGGGGTTCCACAGAAGATGGGTGGACATGGTGATGAGTTGTGTGATGACTGTAAAGTTTGCGATCTTAGTAAATGGCTCACCCACTGAATTTTTTACTCCCTCCAGGGGCTTAAGACAGGGGAATCCTTTGTCCCCTTATCTGTTTATTTTGGCATCGGAAGCTTTTTCGAGAAGGTTGGATCATGCTTTGAACTCAGGTTTCATCAAAGGGTTCAAAATTAATAGATGGTGCCCTGCAATCTCGCATGTTCTGTATGCAGATGATACAGTCATCTTTGGGGAAGCATCAGTGGTCGAAGCTCAAAGATTGATAGAGATTGTAGATATGTATAGCAAGGAATCCGGGCAGAAGATAAACTTTGGAAAATCTAGTGTGTATTTCAGCTCTAACACTAGTAACACACTAAGACGATCCAATATTTGTCAAACCATTGGCATGGATGAAGCCCAAGATAATGACTCGTATTTGGGTATTCCCACAACATGGGGGAGATCAAGATCAGCAACTCTCAACTTTGTGAAGGAGAAAATACATAATAAGTTGGCGAGTTGGAAGGGTAAATTGCTTTCACAAGCGGGCAGGGAGACTCTACTTAGGAGTGTCATCTCAGCAATACCTACATATGCCATGTCTGTGTTTAAATTTCCTACTACGGTGTGCAAACAAATATATGGCATTATGGCACGATTCTTTTGGGGAGGATCAGAGGAGGTGGCTAAGACACACTGGGTTAGTTGGGAAAAGTTGACTGCACCGAAAACTGAGGGTGGTATGGGCTTCAGAAATATTGAATTTTTCAACTTGGCACTCCTTACTAAGCAGTGTTGGCGTATCCTACATAATCCAGAGGCTTTGTGGGTTAGGATTCTTCAAGGAAAGTACTTTCAGCGAACAAGTTTCCTCGGAGCTGCAAAGGGTAGTGCACCCTCATGGCTGTGGAGTAGCATAATTGAAGGCAGAGAAGTTTTAAATTTGGGACTTCGGTGGAATATTGGAAATGGCAGAAAAGTCTTCACGTGGGATGATAAATGGATACCTAGGGAGTCAGAGTTCAGAGTTATGTCTACTCGACCAGAGCCTTTTTCAAATATGATGGTCTATGATCTGATAAATGAGACAGGTTCATGGAAGCGATCCGCCATCAGATCTTTATTTTCTCCAGAAGAGGCTGCCATAATAGAAAGGATTCCCATTGCAAAAGAATTGAAGGATCAGCTCATATGGCATTATACCAAAAATGGCGAATACACAGTTAAATCGGGCTACTGGTGCAAATTTAAAGCCCACCAGCCCCCATGACTGACTTGCCGAGTTCAAGCAGCGCCCCAGTAGCCTGGAAGGAGGTGTGGAATCTAGACATCATGCCAAAAGTTAAAGTGTTCCTCTGGAAAGTCATTAAAAATGTGCTACCAGTGAAAGAGAATCTCAAAAACAGAAAGATAATCTCAGATACTACTTGCCCTTTATGCCATAAACACCCTGAGACAGTGGAACATATGATATTTTTATGTGACCATGCTAGTGCTACTTGGTTTGGATCTCCCCTAGGATACTCACCAAGTCATACTGGATTCCCAGGGTTGGGAGAGTGGTGGAGAAGTTTAGGAGAAGGTTTATCTAAAAAGCACAAGGCAGACCTACAGAAGTCAGCTGCTATCATCATGTGGCATATATGGAAAACTAGAAATAAAACCCTCTTTGAAAATGAAAGTCCAAATCCTGTCTTGACTTTGAGGAATATCTCTGCTATACTAGCGGAATCAGTGAAGGAGTCACCTGCTCTTGGGGGTGATTTGGATGAAGATGGAGGGCCACAGTTGGAGTATAGCAGA